>PVJD01003564.1:0-159609 GCA_004026545.1 Mormoops blainvillei
CCCCCCCCCCACCATCTCTCTCTTTCTTCTTTCAACCAAACAAGGCAAAAAGAGCTATCTCCTTGACAACCTGCCATGTCTGACTTGGTCAACCCCAAAAGAACCAAGCCGGTCAGAGGACTAGGAATCTGTGTAGCCGTGTGAACGCACTCCACCCAGCCCTCTGAGTGAGTAGATCCTTCACCGCAGACAGTTCTTAAACCAAGAGAGCAAGGAAGGCTCTATTAAGACAGGAAAAAAAAAAAAAAAGATGTGGGTTTCATTTCATCACAAAAAAACTAGAGTCCCTGAACTCTCCTCCATGAGGCAGGGCCATCACTAATCTGTAGACCACCTTGACTTGAATTGGAAAAAGGCGCCCTCCCTGGGCAAAGTTGGTGACTCTGGTGCAGTGCTTGGTGAGCGGAGGGCACCTCTGCACCCTTTGCTGCAGGAGCGCGCAGCTCTGCGCCAGGCCCCCGGCTCAGGGAGGAGGGAGCGAGCCTGCATTTCAGCCTCCATTCACCGTCTGGGCAGGTGCTCCCAAACCACCTTCATAACTACCTGTGGCAGGGCCAGCATCAGGGACAACTGCATGTCCCAGAGTGACAGTCCGCGGACTCCACACCACTCACATGGGGTTTGATTGTCCTAATCATGTTTAAAAGAATTTGAATGGCTTGTCAACCTAAAAATTAGGAAATTTCACATAAAATTGAGATTTCAAGCTTTCCTTGAAAAGCTAGAAGTTCTGGGAACACTGGGTCTAGGATTGGCACTTCTTTTTGTATCTACTTATTGTATTTTTTAAATTTAACACGGTGTCTTGGGTTTCACTCCGCATTAGCACATAAAGATCTACCACTTTTTAAAAAATTATTCTTTGTTTTAAGTTCTTGAATAGATAATACTTGTATCTGATACAAAATTCAAAAGCTACAGAGAGCAAGCAGACTTTCCTCCAGGCACCAAGTGCTGCTGCCCTCAAGGCGACCCCTCTACAGGTTCTTCCAGAGCCACTATGGGCACACACATACACAAATACTTCTAAGCATTTCTAAGGTAACATCAGTTGTGAGATGCACCATTATTTTGTGTTCACTAAGTAAGAAAAAAAATCCCAATAAAGTCACGACACCATGCTTTAGTGAGGGCTCCGCTCAGTTCCTCAATCAATCAATCAGCCTCCTATCGCTCTGAAACTCACTGTATCTGTTCCAAAGTACTCAGCGGCTTGTCCTGCCCTTCTTTCGCATTGCTTGAAGCATGTCAGGCAAAGCTTTTACATGTAGTTGGGTAAGAAAGTGTAAAATGGTTTTATCTATTTGTGGACATCTTCAACTCTTAGGTCTTATAAAAAGGACCGAGTTATTGTTTTGAGTTATTGAGATCAAATATATACATATACATATACATATACATATACATATACATATATACATATACATATATTTCATATATGTATATGAAATACATATATATGATATACATATTTTTTACACACACATATATATAATTGATTGGAGCAATTCCCCCCCATTTATTTTGCTGTAAAAAAGTGAGGTAGGAACCTAACTTTATTTTTCTCCAGCTGCTATCTCTAGTTTACTACAGTTCCCACCACTTCCTCTTGTCAAAACCTACACAGCTTCACTCCTGTTACTTGTTTGACCCCTACAGACATTTGAGTTCTCTACACCTGGGCAACTGGACAAATGGTTGGACAGTGAAATTAGCAATCTCGTAGGCAGTACATTCGCCGTGAGGGGTAGGGTGGGTTCAGCACAGTGAGCAAAGCCCTGTGAACAACACCGACATAGCTGTGCCACAGGCTCAACTGGGAAGACCCCTTCGGGAGTCTGCCCATAGCTAGAGTTGCTGGGGTTGGCAGACCTGGGGGCTTCTGACCTCTGGCTTGATTCACCTCCTTTATTCTTGCAGGTGATTTGGGTAGGTCATTGGTAGAGGATGTATGCAAAGCAAGTAAGACTTATGTCACTACAAGACAAACAAAAGAAGAACAGAGCTGAAATCAAAACCTGGGAACAGGCTTCTGTGCTTAGGAACCACATAACAACGCGGCGCAAAGGGACGTGGTTGTGTCTCGCACTTGGAAGACATTTCTCAGACAAATGTTTGAGGTATGAGTCCTAGCCCTTACTCCGCTAGGACACCCTATGCACCCTTGAATAAGCCGCCCACTCTGTGGGCCTCAGTTCATTAGCCTGGGCTACAAAGCGATGACTTCAGACCGCACTCTCTAGATATAGGTTCTTAGGCTCTTTGCAGAATGTGCGCCTTTGAAATAAACTTAATTTTACATAAAATTGCAGAGCTTTCACAACTTCCTGTTATCCATTAATTGGTTCCCATGCATGACTGTCCATTTATTGCCTTTATACACATCCTAAGTTTCACCAATTTTCTCTTGTGTCATTGTCATAAAGGCAGTATTTGTGGGGGCTTAGCAGCTGTACATTAAAGATACTTCCCAATTACTGCCTGATTATCACTGTCCCGACACTTTTGCAGTGAGGGCCCAGGCCTCAGTTTTGTTTCTGCCCTGGATTTAGAACTGGAACCTGGTGACACACGGGAGTGGGGGCACTTACAACCCATGCTGGTGAGGGTGCCCACGGCGACTGCAGCACCACTCCATCTCTGGAGCAACAGTGGCAACCGGACCAGTGTCAGTGCCCAGGTCTGCGTCGGAGGAGCTGGCTGTGCAGCCTGTAGCCTCCAGGACAGGGCCAGGACTGTGGAGTCTACACGGGGCAGGTTCATGGTGGCATTTTGGGCACTATACTAATTCCTTGGCCTGACCCAAGATTCTATGTGCTACCAGTATCTTTAATGTAATTACCTTTTCTGCTTAAATTAGGTGGAGTTGATTTCTGTTGCTTGCGAGTAAAATGACACATACCTGAACCATGCTGCGTACAGTGACTTAGACATTATTTCCCAACGAGAGACTTCTTGAGTCGGGGTAACAGAATGATGAAATCACACAGCTGAATGCAACTGTAGTACTGTACTTCCCCTTAGCTCACCAAGAAACTCGCAAGAATAACTACAACAAGGGCAAAACTAAATAATGAGAAAACTCTAGGGTTATTCCTACACTATGCCCTTAAATACTTTCAAAGGATGCCTTTATGTAAGCTTCATTAGTCATTTGGAATTTGTCAGTAAGCAATGTGCATATGTCATAGATACATTTTTGAGTGCCTACTATGTGTCAGGAACTCTGCTGCCTGCTGGGACAGATTCACAGAAGAAAAAAGATAGGTTTCCCTCTGAGATGAGCAGGAAAGTTCACCGTAATGTTATGAGGGCTATAAGAATGCTACCGGAAGGAGGGCTAGCTGATCCTATGTTGGGTAGTCAAAGAAAAAGTGTAACATCATCCGGATTGAGCTCTTTTCAAAAGACAAAGGTATGGTCAGGTTGTGTCTTTGAGAGTGTGTGAGGTTTCCAAGGCAACAAGTAGTGGGAAATACAGTTTTACCTTTGTGATCCTGAGAAGCCACTGTAACTTCCATAGAAAGCCTTCTTAGTGGTCCCTAAGATTTCCTAGAGAGTGGTGTTTTGGCTCTGGCAAGTCTAAATTCATTTGGATTTGGTTGTTGGCCCTCTCCCCGAAGAATCGGCAGGACACCCACCAATTTAGAAATTTTTACCCTGCCTTTTGCTTTGTGCATCACTGCCTGCAAAAAGGTCCCAGGGTGAGAACTTGGCTAGAAAACAAGCATTCGTTCAGGTCTGATGAGTGCAGTAGGACAGGCTCCACGCAGGCCACTGGTGGGACAGAAGCTCTCCTGTAACAGCAGCCTGACCTAGGGCTTGCCCGCTACGCGGTCAAGGTTTTTGGGAGATTGTGTATGTGGCAAGAAGGCAATTCGCCAAGCAGCTGGGTCACCAGGGCCACATGAACGAGGAGGCAGGCGTTTGCAGGAACAAGGTGCAATGTTCATAGTCTTGTTTCTGACCACATCGCGAGCTTTTCCTGGTGGGTCAAGAAGGAAACTTCCCTGGCCACAGCCCTCGTCTACTTTTCCCACACCAAATATTGCTTAATTTTTAAGGACCATTTTACTCACTGTGAAAAAAAAATCCACAAGAAAAGTAAAAGAAACTCTTGTAAACAAAACCTGAAACAAAGGACTCTGCTGCTGAGAGAGCTAAAAAGAAAAAACAACGATCCTGGAAGTTCAATTTAAAATCAGTGTTTGGAATGGAAAGCCCATTCTCTTCACAGCAGCCTCATTATAAATGGTGATTTGGTTCCCAGATGAGCTCACAAAGGACTACTTAACTCACAACATTCCTGTAAAATTATTCATGCTGTCTTAACCCTGTATAATATTTGCTTTAAAAGAAAAACTGTATACATTCATTTTCTACCATAAAAGCTCACTGGAGGAAACTTTAAAAAGAGAGAAAGGTATAAAAAAAATAGAGAACCACTTGAATACATTTGATTCCAGTCATCTAAAAATTTTTAACAGAATTCTTGAGGTATGACTGACATACAGCGACTTACAATATTTAAAATGTATAATTTGGTAAGTTTGATATATGTGCGTATCTGTGAAACCATGACCATACCCCATATAATGAATGTATCCATCACCTGCCCTCCCCAAAACCTCAAATCCTTTTGTATTCCTTTCTCTGCCCCCTACTCCTGGCAAAATACCAATCTGCTTTCTTCCACTAGAGATTAGTTTATATTTTCTATAATTTTATAGACACTGATGAGAAGGTATAAGAGTACCCCTCACTCAAGGGAGGACAAAGCAGCTAAACTTGAACCTGAGTGAGGACAGAGCAGGTGTTCCTCTCCCAGGAGGACCAGGGTCCAGAACTCCCAGTTCACTTAACTCACAGAAACTGATAGTCATTGTTAACGGTCTGGACTCTGATGCCAGATTCAGGGTCAAATCCTATGACTGCCACTTACTAGCTTCAGGGTCTTTGATTATTTTTTCAACCATTCTATGTCTCTGTTTCTTCATCTGCGTAAAGGGGATAGTAAGAGTGTTTATCTTACAAAGTTTTATAAAGATTACATGAATTTTCAGTTATATGCTACATAGAGAGGTTTTATCTCTATCCAATAGTGGTCCCATAAGATTCTAATGGACTTGAAAAATCCTTATCACCTAGTGACATTGTAGCATTGCAACTTTGTAGCACAATTTATTGCTCATCTGTTTGTGGAGATGTTGGTGTTAACAAACCTACTGGTCTGCCAGTTGTATAAAAGCATAGCATATACAATCATCTACAGTACGTAACACTTGATAACGATAATAAACAACTATGTTACTGGTTTATGTGCTTACTATACTACAAGTTTTATCATTATTTTAGAATATACTATTTCTACGAAAAAGTCCGCTGTGAAAAAGTATGCTCTTATGCCAGGAACAGCTCATACATTTCATGTTTCCGGTATCTCCTGATTGCATCATTTTCTCTTGCGTTTGATTTAGTCTTGTGTCATTTTATAAATCTAGCATAGCCTAAGACTACAGTGTTTATAAAGTCTGCAGAAGTGGGCAGTATGTCCTGAGCCTTCACATTCACTCACCACTCATTCACTGACTCACCCAGAGCAACCTCTAGTCCTGCAAACTCCATTCATGGTAAGTACCCTATACAGGTATTACCATACAGGTATACCATTTTTTTAATCTTTTATACCATATGTTAACTGTACCTTTTACATGTTTAGATATGCTTTGATACACAAATACTTACCAAGATCCAAGGTGGTGGAAGAGTAAGTGGAAGCAACACTAAACCTCCTCTCAAGACCAATCTGGAATTACAACTAAATTGTAGAGACATCTTCCAGAATAATCAACTGAACACTAGTAGGAGGGAAGCCTTACAATTAAGAACATACAGAAGAAACAGCTTCACCACAACAAGACTGACAGGGAGTGCAGAGGAGGTGTGAGGGGGCTGACTGGGTTCCCACAGGCAGCAGCTGAAACTCTGGAGGGATATTTCAGCGGCCGGGGCATTCCTCTGAAAAGTATGAGGTCTAAACTCCAAGCTGATCTCCCAAGCCTACAGCACCAAAGCTGGAAAGAAACCCAGATAACATCCAGCTGTGAAAAGCAGCGGAGTTCAATCTTCCAGGGAGAGACAGCTGGAGATGCAAAGAGCCTCTTAAAGGGCCAATGCACAAAATTTTGTTTGTAGCACTTATGCTGAGTTCTGGCAGAGGGAGGGCAGAGTGGACTAGAGATACTTGGGGAAAGTCTGGGGCTGGTGGCTCTAGGGAGAGAACTAAAGGAACAGCCACCAGGATCCCTGTGCTGAGTCATTCCCCATACTGCAGAAACCGTCTTTCTTAGGCAGAGCACTTCTCTCCCATGGCATCAGCCTAAGGGGAAGCAATAGCTCTGCCCACAGAAATTACTCTGGCCCTTAGTTAATTCTTCCTATCCCTGAACATTGTATGTGCTTCCACTTATTTGTATCTTCTTCAATTTCTTTCTTCAATGTCTTATAATTTTCTGAGTACAGGTCTTTTACATCCTTGGTTAGGTTTATTCCTAGGTATTTTATTCTTTTTGAAGGAATTATAAATGGCATTATTTTTTTAAATTTCCCTTTCTGTCAGTTCATTATTGGCATATAAAAATGCAACTGATTTCTGCATATTAATTTTGTATCCTGCTACTTTGCTGAATTCATTTATCAGTCCTAGTAGTTTCTTAGTGGAATCTTTGGGATTCTGTATGTACAGTATCATGTCATCTGCAAATAAAGACAGTTTTAATTCTTCCTTTCCGATTTGTATGCCTTTTATTTCTTCTTCTTGTCTGATAGCTGTGGCTAGGACTTCCATTACTACATTGAAACCTATCAAGATCTTGATGATATATTTCACAGAACTAGAACAAATATTTCGAAAATGTGTATGGAACCACGAAAGGCCTCGCATAACAACAGCAATCCTGAGACAGAAGAACAAAGTTGGAGGAATCATCCTACCTAATATCAAACTATACTACAAGGCCACAGTAATCGAAACAGCCTGGTACTGGCATAAAAACAGACACATGAATCAGTGGAACAGAGTAGAGAGCCCAGGAATAAACCTACAACTTTATAGTCAATTAATATTTGACAGAGGAGGCAAGCACATACAATGGGCTAAAGATAGTTTATTCAATAAATGATGTTGGGAAAATTGGATGGATACATGCAGAAAAATGAAACTAGACCACCTTCTTACACCACACACAAGAATAAACTCAAAATGGATCAAAGACTTAAATATTAGACTTGAAACCATAAAAGTCCTAGAAGAAAACATAGGCAGCAAATCTCAGATATTGCTCATAGAATTTTTTTATTGGATCTATCTCCCCAGGCCAGGGAAACAAAAATAACAAATAAATAAACAAATGGGACTTGATCAAATGGAAAAGATTTTGCACAGCAAAGGAAAATGTCAACAAAATAAAAAGACAATCCACAGAATGGGAGAACATATTCATCAATACATCAGATAAGTGGTTAATATCCAAAATTCGTGAAGTACTTACAAAACTCAACACCAAAAAACAAACAACCCTAATAAAAAAATGGGCAAGGGGCCTGAATAGACACTTCACCAAAGAGGAGATACAGATAGCAAATAAACATATGAAAAGATGTTCAGCATCACTAATCATCAGAGAAATACACATTAAAACCACCATGAGACACCATCTCACTCCTGTCAGAATGGCAATTGTCAACAACTTAACAAACAACAAATGCTGGCGAAGATGTGGAGAAAGGGGAACCCTTTCTGCATTGTTGGTGGGAATGCAGACGGGTGCAGCCACTGTGGAAAGCAGTGTGGAGGTTCCTCGAGAAATTAAAAATGGATCTGCCTTTTGTACCAGCAGTCCCACTCCTGGGAATATAGCCAAAGGAACCCAAAACACTAATTTGAAAGAACATAAGCACCCCTCTGTTCATTGTGGCATTATGTACAATCACCAAGATGTGGAAGCAGCCTGAGGGTCCATCAATAGATGAGTTGGGACATCTCATCTATTGGGACATCTCATCTAAACTATGGGACATTTACACAATGGAATTCTACTTAGTTGTAAAAAAGAAGAAATTTTACCCTTTGCAATAGTGTGGCTGGATCTGGAGAACATTATGCTAAGTCAGTCAGAGAAAGACAAATACCATATGATTTCACTCATATGCAGAATCTAATGAATGAACTGAGCTAATAAGCAAAACAGAGACAGACTCATAGATGGAGAGCAGATGACAGCTAGGGGCAGGGGCATAGTTTAGGCGGTGCAGGGATTAAGCAAAAAGGAAGGAGGACTCATGGACATGGACAACGGTGTGGTGATTGCTGGGGGAAGGAGGGTATAAGGGAATTAAATGGTAATGGGAAAAAAATACAATAAAGATTAAACTAAAAAAAAATACCATGTGTTAGAATTTTCTACAATATTCGGTATAGAACATGCTGTACAGAGTGGTAGCCTAGGAGCAATAGCTAGACCAGGTGCAAAGTAGGCTACAACATCTTGGTCTCCATATATATAGTCTGTGATGTTCGCACAATGACAAAATCACTGAACAACACATTTCCCAGGACATATCCTATTGCTAAGTGGCACATTTATTTATGACTGTACCTTATTTAAAACTTCTAGAACAGTGCCTAGCACACGAAAAGCAATATGAAATTAATAGCTATTGTTATTATAATTATGACCTGTGTATTATAAGCTAAGCAGGGCAGAGATCGCATAGAGGGAGTGACTATTTTGGATCAAAAAAGCTATGGGTCTTTTTTTAAGACATGTTAAGTTGCAAGAAACAGAAAATGTCAAGACAAATGGCTTAAAAGTGAGGAAATCTATTTTCTCAAAAACAAGGAGTCCAGAGTAAGACAGCTTCAGCAGCTCAAGAACATCATAAAAGTGTTGACATGAGAAATGTCCAAACCTGTAAAGAGTTTTTATGAGTTTATTTGAGCTGAACTGACAGTTGCCAAGAATCAAAATCTCAATGGATTGAGAAAATGCTCAGGAGAATGACAGTTTTGCATCTTATTTTACATGTTAGAATCAAAGGAAGAGACTTAAGGAAGGTCACATGAAATCCACATGATAGATTGAGGGGGCTGAAGAAAGCAAAGCAGGAAAATCTGTGGGATTAGATAAAAAAATAAAAGGGATACATACTTCTTTTCCATTGGTGGGTACAGGATAGTTAATAATTAACATTTACAGAACGTAGAGATGGTATTCCGCGGACACAAGATAACAACGTGGAGTTATGTGGTCTGGTGCCACTGGGTGAGTCACGAGGGTCTGGAAAAGATTACTCCCAACATTTCAAAGGCATGATATCTTAGATGGCAAAAGACAATAGACGGGCTCACTTACAGTAAAGATTTAGTTTTGTCAAGGAAGCTACAGGATATCACTATCCGCCATGCTCAGCTTTTTGTTAGAATTGCAATGTTCAGACCACACTATGTGGTTACATTTGGTTTCTGAGTTTGTAAGGCCTCTATGCAGGCCTTCCCGAGCTTTTCAGGTTTATTATGTGGCCCCTTTATTTTGTCAATTTGCTTTTACATTTCTTTTCTATTATTCTCAGCAGAACACCTTTTTGCTGGGGCTTGTCTTCTCGTATTTTCCAGATGGCTCTAGCAGCTCTCAACATGACAGCCTCCGGACAATATACAGTGATCTTAAGAAGGACTTTTATTTTCCAGTGAATCTTTTAAAGATAGAAGATAACTTTTCCCAGATGCACCACCCCTACCCTTGTGCTTCATTCTCATTGGATAGATTTGTTTTACATGCTTGTGCCTAAACCAATCACTGACAAGGATAATGGGACTCCCGTTAGGCCAGTCATGACTCACAGCTAGAGAATGGGGATAGAGACCACTATCTCTGGAGGACAGGGCTGAGCTGGAGGTGCTGCCCGAGGTCCGGGTTCAATTAGGAAGGAGAAAGAGAGAAATGGCGGAAGAGCAGGGTACCAAGACTGACTGCTACAATGACCTTCCCAGCACCCTGCAAATCACACACCCCTTAACCTATGCATAAAATTGTCCCGGGCTTCCAGACTGGCCACACTGGACATTTAGGAGAATTTATGGGGGAGGAAGATATACTTTTTCCCGGCTTCATCAGGGATATGAGGACAAAAATAGATGTTATTCTCCTAGACCCTACACACACACACACACACACACACGCCATTTTGGGAGTGTTTGTCCATGGAGAAGAGTGTGAGGAATGGAAAACAGTGAAGAGAGGAAGGGGGAGGCTAGTGCTGAATAAATTGGCATGTCCACAAAGGATGGAGAGGAGAACATTAGCAAGAAAGAAACAGGATGGGAGCTGGAGAGCCCCCAAGCACAGAAGCTGGGGAAACGAAGGGCCAAATTCAGGAAGGAATGTTATTTAAACTATGCGCACATCTGAGGGGCCGAGGAACCAAAGGGGCCGCACAAAAGGCTAAACAAGAGCGGGAGCTTGGGAGCGGAGCTGAGAAGAGGGCTCTTTCAGAGCAAGTGGGAAGTGGTGCTCCAGTTTCGGCAGCCATGACCCAGCACCAGTTCTGTTCTTTCTTAACATGAAATCTCCACTGTTCTGAAATTACAGGACTATAAAACTGCCATTCCCATGAGGCAGGAAGAAGTCATGCAAAGGAATCTAATCAAGCAGATGCTGGAAGCTGGGACAAAGTGGCAGTCCCTGGCCGGAGACATGTGGACACCGCAGCTCCTGATGGGAAGGGGGTGGGAGCTCTGGGTCTGGGATGTCTGTTTACTTTTTCATGCCCAGACCTCCAGGGGGTCCTTGGGGCAGTGTGTTCTGGGACCCAGCCCTCACTCTTTGCATCCCACAGCACTAAGGGGCAGGAGGTTTTGAAATACCTGGAACCTCTTTGACTCTGAGTTGCTGGCTCCATTCCCTGATGAACACTCAGGAACTGGATGCAGAGACGGCAAACCCAGCCCTCCCAGGTACTGATACCGTGAGAATAAAGAGAGTAAGTTGAATACAGAGAATTTCCTGGAATTATTCTTAGAGGAAGCACCGTATTGGTTTAGAAGAAATACTTTGCTAAGTCACTTAAGGTAAACAGATGTGACCCTAATGCCATCCTTAAGTCACAGAAGATGCTCTACAGGCTGCTGCGCAAGGGGTGGAGGAGAGATGTTTGCCGCTTCCAACAGGAGGCAGAGCAGTTGAAACCCCCTGCGTGCTGGTTAGAAGTTATCCACATGCTTCTTTTCATTTTCTTAATAAATTTTAGTTTTTTCTTGTCCTGCTAGACACCGTTCATAGTGAAGTCCCCAGGAGATGTTGCGGGCCTCCAGCTGTTGCTGGCACACAGACTTATGCACAAGGACACTGGCCTTTCTGTATAATGAATGGAAGGAGACAGTGAAATGTGACACTGTGCCAGTGTGTCCTCCTACCATCCCCAAATGTTTAGTGAAAGTCTACCAAGACTCACAAAACAGTTGGCATGAGTAGATTTTTCTTTTTTTTTTCCTAAAAACTGGAACGCAGGCTAACCCTTGCTCTGAAGATGAAGTGAAGGTGGGGGACACAGCATGTGCGCCTTTGAGAGTCTGAAGGACACCTCTGCTGACACGCGGGGTCACTTCGACAAAGCACTGTCTCAGCATCTGAGCATTGGGGTCTGGGCAACTACCGATCGATCGATCGATTGATCGATCAATTAAAAAAACAAACAAGGGGAATGTATTAAGCCCTTGCTTTGCACTGCACATATAACAGATACACACTATGGAAAGACACGGTCTTCAAGGGGTTTACGATGTAGCCTAGGCACCAGACTCGAGCCCAGCAAGAGGTTAACATGTGTGATCCTGACGGTGATTACTATAGAGATCAGAGACTAGGGAGCCCACCAGAGTGGGAAGCAGTTCTATAGAGGAGGGTGGCCGAGGGACATGCTGTAGCCAGAGCAGAAGCTGGACAGCAGAGCACTCCAGGCAAGGGACCAACCCAGGCGCTGACAGGGAGGCAGAGGTAAGCATGGCAGGTATGAGGGACACTTGGTTCTGCTGGCATGAAAGTGGGCGGCCTCTGAACCTGGATGTCACGGGAGGAAGAAGAGACCTGCAGAGCCAAAATAGCCTCGTGACTCAGAGAGCAAGGACGCCCCCACAGGAGCACACTTGGTCACAAACTAGACGGGGTGAGTTTTCAGAGCGGGGGTGTTGAGAGGAGGGCCTTTCTGTGATTTATAGCTCTGGGTCACCTTAGACAGCAGCCCCTCCAGCCTCCACAGTATGCAGAGATATGTGTCTACACTAAAAAAAAATGTAAAAAGTGAGGAAAATGAAGTCTGGACCAACCGGGGACCTCCTCACGGGGACCTCGGGTTCCCCCTAGCGGCTCCCGGACCTTCTGCAGTCTGTTGCTATTCAGCTCCTGCCTCAGGACGAGCAAATTACCCATTCCGGTCTCACACAAGGAATTAAACTCAGAACAATACAGCATTTTACGATCCAGTACAAGCCGCATTTATCCAGAGCTTTTCATGCATGGCATCTTAAAGCTCTTTATGACCCTTTTTTCAAAAAGGGAAGAGAAAAAAAGAATTTAAAAGAGAAAACCTTCTAAAAACACAAACCCCCACTGAACTAAATGAGCCATTGAGAGTGAATAGAACTTAACAGAGGCCTTCAGAATGGGAACAGAAGCCCCACTCGCATGGGACAAAAACAGCAGAATCAAAGGAAATCACAGCTCCGAGAGGGCCACACGGGGCCTGAAATGTACCCCCGGGTCCTTGGGCACTGACGGACAACACCATCTGTAGCTGGCACAATGAGCTTTGGTTGGGGGTCAGGAGATGGAGCTCCCATCTGAGTGCAGACGGAGCCAGAAGGTGGTCAGTTTCAGCCTCAATATTTGCTCTTCCCATCCAGGAGTCACCCTCCCTGGCAGCCGCTGCACAGGAAAGGGTTCTGCTCTGGGCCTTTGGACTTCATCCTAATCATAGGTCCCTTGCCCAAGCTCACGGGACCCTCGTGCTGAGTCTCTGCATGGCCCTCGCCATGCGTGTCCATCCTGGTCCCCGGTCCAGGCACGTATGGGAGGCAGCCAATCGATGTTTCTCTCACCCTTCCTCTCTCCCCTCCTCTCTCCCTAAAAGCAATGAGAAAGTGTCCTTGGGTGAGGATTTAAAACAAAAAAAAAAAGTTCTTCAATGTTGTAACCAGAGGAAGGACTTGGAGTTTCCATGGAGGTAAAGGACACTCACGTCAAATGCTGCCAATTGCAGAGGTCCCGGGCTGCCTTGGTGCACTAGAGGTCAGTAGGGGGTCTCTCCAGAGCATGGGAATGCAAGCAATTTGTCTTGGGCTGTTGACACAGTAAAACCACTGGCCTTGTGAGCCAGTCCCTCGGCAACTCAGTTACTTTAAATTGACAACTTTTCTTTTAATTTAAAAGAAATTACTTTTTTTTTTTTTTTGGTGAAGTTTATAGTGTATAGATTTGGCTGTGCTATGACACCTACCTTCCAGAGATTTTGTGAAGAGTAACAAGACCACAGAGCACGGTGCCTGGCACATAGTAGGCCTTCAGTAACTGCTGACTCCCACATTCTTCCTCTCTAGCCCCTCCCTGCCCTCCCCACCACTTAAATCCTTTATTCCCATCTGGTGCTGCCCAGTGCTCTTTAACAAGTTGTACTATTACCTTCAGGGGTTCCTTCTCCCAAGCCTCTGGGTCTAGTTAGCGCCAGCAGCAGAGTGGAGGTGGGTAGTTACAGGGGTCAGGAGACGTTCATCTCTTCCTACCTCTCGCCAGATGTGTGACTTTGGACAATTCATTTCTCCTCTCTGCTCCTTGGTCTCATCGTCGATGCAATGACAATGGTTTATGACACCACTGTTTTGTAAACTTCCCAGCCCCTTCCATTTTAAACATAAGCATGGTGTCCTCAAGTCTCTGGATACGAAGGCAAAGACACAGAGATTTGGAAACGAAGCCAGGAGAAGCACAGGCACCTGGAATGCACTAGGAGAAGGTGAGTGTGCGTCAGGCGAAGTGCACATCTGTATGAGCCGCGCGGCTAATATGACCAGCACCAGGCCAGGCTGCAGTGTCTGAAACTTACTGTTATTCCCTATGGATGAAGGAGCCAGGGAGCTGCAGACACCTTGGGACAGCTAGTTCTGCAGAGGAAGTAGAAACTCCCACAGGTGGAATGGGTTGCAGACTCTGCAAATGCCCACCGGTTTGACCTCGAAGTGTCAGTGTACACCTTTGCTGGAAGGGTTTCTTCGGCCCCCTGAGGCCACTCTGCCTGGGAACACAGCAGGCTGGAAGGGATGCCTGAGAATCTCCCAGACAGGCGGAGTTCGCTGCGACAGGCACAAAAGGAAGGGACCGCTGCGGGGCTAACCCTTGCTGGACAGAGTCAGGTCCAGATGCACTGGCTGGCTGAGCAGCTAAAGATGAGAGACCTGGCGCTGAAAAGCTGCTACTCCAATGTGCACTGCCGTCCTCGGCCCCAGCCACACAAAGGCCTCTTTCTGTTGGGTGGCATGAGAAGGTACCTCTGACAAGTTCTGCTCAGGGAAATGTGTAGCGGGGAATAAAGAACCATGCTGCATCGTTCGTGTTTGTCCAGGTGCTTGCTCACATCTGAGGCACTTCCAGGAGCTGACCTGCCACAGGGGCTCATCCGGGCCTTTGAAGCCTGTAGCCCCCCGGCCAGTCGTCCTGCCCAGCAGCCTGGGAAATGGATGCTGCTCCAAGGGTGAGCCCCTGAACATGTCACAGAGGGCAGTGTACCCCTGAGAGGCAAAGGAAAGCATGCAGACCTCTCTGTGCCCTTTGGGGTCCCTAGGAGAGCCCAAGAGTTTTAAAAAGAAGCATCAAATGAAAGTGACAGGACTTCAAAGTCAACAAACTGAGGGCCGCCACAGCTGAACAGATGCTGCCGACAGTTTCACCTTTTGGAGGTCCCAGGGGTTCCAGTGATGACGTTGAACCTGAGGGATTCTCACGGCGCCCACGTCAGAGGGACAAGACAGGCCCCCTTTCCTTTCTTCAATGCCACAGGTGCTGACTGAGGGTTTATCTGGATTATCTGTGTGGGGAACTCGCCCCAACCCAGTTTAGGAATGTCGTTGTAAAATTTACACAAGCCAAGGCAACATTCCCAAACTTCCAGTTGAATAGACGTCAGTTACTGGGATCATGACTTAGGCTCAAAGCAGATGAAGTTTAGTATTCAAATCAAATACAGAAATGTCCACTTAAGCACATTTTTGCAATTCCCTGGATAATAAAAAAGAGAGAGAAATTATTGTATTTTCATCTGCTCCCATCTTAAGGGGTTCTATTCACTTCTTTTGAGTCTGCCCTGAAGCCCGACTGTGTTACGATCAGAGCAAAGGGGGAGGCCCCGGGGAAGGAGGAGAGGGCGACGCACCAGAATCCCTGCCCTGAGCAACATGGCCTGTGGCGGGGGCAGGGGTGCGCAGGAGAAGAGGGGCCCCCACTGAGCTGCTTCTGCCACCAAATTCATGGGGCCGTGGACCTGGGAGGCTGTCCCTCTGCAACTGACCACCGCGTCAAAGAAGGCAGTCGTAGCATGAGTTTTTGTTTGTCCTGACGAAAAATAAGCATGTTGTGTTCAAAAATAAAATCTGACCACTTACGCATGGATTTTATTAGGTGACATTTATTAAATGTATTTGATTTTAAAAATTAAAGGTCAAACCTTTAGCAACGTAATTGTGGGTACACAGTTTAATATGAGCAATGAAATGGTGTAAGAGGAGTGGAGTGAAGACCGAGGACCCAGTCCCAAACGCAGAGCTTTTTGCCTCCCAACAGGGGCCCTCATGCAGACAGCGCACCAGGCCTTTGGGTAATAAAATGGAATAATACACATTGCCCCCTCAGGGAGTTAACTCTCTGGTGAAGAACTAAGACAAATCCCCGACTAGGAAAGTATAATTTAGACTATATCAAGAAGCATAAGAGAAGAGCCATCAAAGCAATATGGGATCAGAGAAGCCGCAGAGATCATCTTTTTATGGGAAATTCGTTCACTCATTCAACGAACAGCCCCCACTGCAGCCAGGCACCCTTCTGGCGGTCAGACTAACGAACAGACCTCCCTCACAGAGCTTACAGTTTAGTAGGGAGAGGCAGATAATAAAGAGCAAGCGTACCAAACAAGTGACGTAAATGTCCTTTTAAAGAGATTTTAAATGCAAAGGCAGAAAGGAAACAGACCTGGGAAAGGAAATAGGGTGCCTTGGGGGGCCTCTGCCGGGATCTTGACTTCCACACTGAGCGCAAAGGATGATTGGAGGCTTCTGGGCAGCAGAGTGACATGAGCTGATTGACATTTCCAAGACTGTATTTATTGATTGAATTTTAGAGAAATGGGGAAGGAGGGGGAAAGAGAGGGAGAGAAACATCAATGTGAGAGGGAGACATTGATGGGTTGCCTCTCGCACGCCCCCAGCCGGGAACCTGGCCCCACAACCCAGGCATGTGCCCTGATGGGGAATGGAACTGGTGACCCTTCAGTTTGCTGGACAACGTCCAGCCCACTGAGCCACACCAGTTAGGGCCTGACTGACATTTTAATAGGATTACTCTGGATTGAGAACAAGTTTAGGAGATGTTTGAAGAAAATAGTAAAACCATCATAGCATGTGTTAAGCACATGTCAGACACAGATTATCAAGTATCATGGCTTCTCTAATGCATCCTTCTATCAGTACTATAGACAGACATTATTATTAGCCTTGCTACACTGACAAGGACACTGACCCTGATAAACTCAACAGCGTGTTCACAACCTCACAGCCAACAGCAGGTACAGCCCCACATCTGTCAAACGTTCTGACCACTAGCTTCCATGCTTCCTGGCAGTTCTAGCACACTGGGGAGCAGGCTTTCAGGATATGGAGTTCCTGGTCAAATACCTAACAGGGTCCCCAACACCAGAAGCCCCTCTTTGGGAAGTTCATGTGCCATGACGCTAACAGGAGCTCTCTGGTCCAGCCAAGCCAAGAAATACTTGACTGTAGTGGTCAAGGCATTGCTGAAAGGAAAGCAAATGGTAAAGCATATCATGTCGAAGATTTTACAATGTAATATAGCAAGAGTTACAAGGTATATATCTGCATTTTTTAAAGATAACACATGCAAACAAAAGTCAATTGAGTTAAGGACACTCAGCTCATTGTCCTTCAAATGCTCCAGGCTCATGTGCCAGTTTATGCCTGGCTCTTGGGCACCCACATCTTTTTTCTTCATGAGAAACGCAGAACTAAGCACTGATTGTTATCATTCCTCCAATTTACAAGTGAAGAACCAAGCTCAGATATAAGTAATTGTCCAGGTTACACAGCAAGGTGGCGTTTTGGAATCCAACATTGTTTTCATTAAGTCTCACTTCCATAGGATTTTTACTGTACCACACTGTCATTTGAGTATAGGGAGAGGAGAGGGGACAGGAGAGGAGAGAAGAGAGAAGAAGATCATCTAATACAAAGAATGAATGACTGCCAGCAAAGTTCGGGGCTGCCTGAAAGAGCACCCAACTGTAAGGTGATGTGGGGTGAGGTACCTCTTAGCCGAAGATGCAACGGCTGAAGTCAAAGTATAAGTAGGAGAAGCTGAATCAGGGAGGGACCAGGAGACAAGATTCGGTGGGAGGTCCAAAAACCAAGGAAGGACTTGGTCAAAGTCGAAGTATAAAACCCAAAGTGTGGTGCCTCTGAGACATATGGCAGTAGAAGAAACAAGAAGAATCTTGGGAAGAGGGTTGGGAAGTTGGGGTGCCGGGTAAAGGGGAAGGGTGCACACAAAAGAGGACACAGTATGTCACTGGGGTGACTTGGTAGTAATTCTTGAATAGAGGTGTGAGAAAGGGCAGAACCTCTGTGAGGGCCTTAGACCAAATGCCAGCTCCATGTCACAGAACAGAATGACAGGGCAACAGTAAGTCGCCAGCATGCGGAAGCCCTATATGGAGGTAAGTCACCCCCAGTGCTTAGCTTGGGCTCAGGGTTGTCTCTTCCCCAGACTCACGGGGAAGCCCTGAGGTGTCCAGGGTCTGGGTTCTGAGAACTGATATTTCTCCTCCAGGGTATCTGACCACATTTGGCCACTTTGTGTCATTATTTAGCTCATCCAGTCCTAAAGTTATAAAACCCTTACAGAAAGATTGGTTGATTTGATCGATCAACTGGTTTCCTAAACTGAATTTTCTTCTCCCGGTGCAAATCTTGTCTCAGAAAGGATTCTGCTGTTTATATTTTAGATGAAGTCTTGTCTTATAGTATTTTTTATCTTAGCGTCCTTTCCTCGAACATTGGATTATGTGAGATAAGAGAATTTTAAACATTTCTTCAATTTCACCTACAGAGGAAATAGGAGGAGCACTGTCCAGGGGTAAACTCATGTTTCTTGTTTTTAAAACGTAATATTATTTGGATTACATTTCCTCAGCCTCACATGACAAAAAGTTTTGGCAATTATTTATTTTACTATGATCTCACCCACGCAGAATTCTGAGGTCTGAAGAATGCTTTTTAGAACAATTATTACAGTAAGGACAACTGTTTATATTCATAGCGTTGCGTCTCACGTCTCAGGCTCTCTCCTCCTCTGTCAACGGCCCACTGCTGCCGGTGTCCCGGGCGAGCTCGTGGGAGCCCTGGAGAGGAGGCGGGGTGAGCGCGCTGGCCAAGGCCCAGCGAGCCAGACTGAGCTCGCTCCTTTTCCCTCATCAGAACCGGACGGTGCGCAGCTCCTACTCGAACAGTAAAATAACACGGGCTGAGGCTAGGACTCCCATCCTCCTCTAGCTGGGATAACTTCTCAAAGGAGAAACTGAGAAGGGAAAGTTCAGGCACGTTTAAATTCCAGCTTCTGGCTACATGGGGACGAGGCGTGGCTTGGTAGGCTGCTCTCAGATTCGTCTCTAATAACTCCTTCCCTACGTTCCTGTCTTCGTACAGGCAGCTGCCGAACCAACCGTCCCTAACGAGCCTTCAAGGGCACGCGAGGGTTGAATTACACGTGAAGGGTTTCCCGGCAGGTCGGCCAGGCTTGAACTTTGGCACGTGCAGGACAGGACTCAGACTCTCCGGAGTGGCAGGTCCCATGAGTGAGATAGCTGACATTCTGGATTTAATTAATTTGTTTAAAGGAAAATCTGTTTCAGGCTTGATCACTTTTACTTTTATTTTACAATGTTTTCCAGTCCAGAGTTGCTCTGACCAAAATGGCAGCCACTCCATGGCTACAGCACTTGAAATGTCACTAGTCGGAATTGAGGTGTTCTATAAATGTAAAAACCACCCTAGGTTTTGAAGGTTTGGTACTAAAGATGATAAAATAGCACATTAATAATTTTTATATTAATTACACGTTGAGATAATACTTTAGGTATATTGGGTTACATTAAATATATTATTAAAATTAACCTACCTGTTTCGCGCAGCTTTTTAATGTGGCATCTGTGAAATTTAAAATGATATGAATGGCTCACATGAGTGGCTTGCATTACATTTCTGTCGCACAGCAGGGATCTACAGAACATTTCTCTCTTAAGAACTGTGAGGAGTTTGAGATTTTACTTCACTTGCAAACTGAAGTGAAGAAGTCACCTAGCCTCAGTTTTGTGTGCGTTGGTAGAAGACACGAGGCTCTTGGGCAACGGAGTGGTTTTTACCCACAGGAGTAGCAACAGCCAGAGGGTCAGCCTTTTTGCACGAGTTCACCAAACGCCAATTACCACAGGTGCTACGGAAAGGGCTAGTTGATACCTGTACACGCGGCGCCTTGAATTATAGGGAGGGACTTGGAGCCTGAAGAACTGAGAGCTTTCATAAAGCGCGGTAAGCAAACCTGCCATTTGCTCTGGAGGAAGACTCTACTTTTATTTTCCAAGGATATTAGCTATACAGAATCCTTGCAAAGGTGCTCCAGAAAAATGGGTAGTCGGTGCATTGCTTGCAAGATGTACAGGAATGTGAGAGACCCAAGGAGAATTATCCACCAACATTCTCATTTCCATTGGTCTTCTTTTCTTAGACTATACATTTCTCTTTGTGAATGCTGTATTTTTATAGACTAATTTAATATATAGTTAAAAAGCTAAGACTAGCCTCTGACTCACCATAATTTTCTAAATGCTTTGTAGTTTCCTTATTGAATTGTACACTATGATAATATCTTAAGCCTCACTTCTCTTCTCTGACAAGATACCATTTTTCTGAGATCATTACATTGGAAATTTACTCACTGGACCATCAGCAGTGTCATAGGAAAGTACAACTCAACGAACATAGGCTGATTCTCTGGGCATACACATTTAAGAAACTTTTGGAACACTATCACCTTAAAAATATTTGTTTACGTAAATAGCGACTGGAAGTCTCCTCAAAGTTTTGACTCCGGAGTCTCAGTTCCCATGACAACACACAGGTCTGGATAGGCTCTGCCTTGCACCCTGAAACATTGCGCCTTCAAAGCATTTCACCAGCATCAGGTAAGTAGTTTCTGCAATGCAGCGGATCATTGTGTACCATTATCCAGGTTTGACTGGCTTAATTCACTTGCCCCAGGCACTACCAGTCAAAGTAAAAAGCAAGAGATGGATCCAGAATACCTGGCCTCCGGGCTAGATTAACACCCCTGGGCCATGTCTATTTTGTGCATATAAAACCACTATTCTTTTAAATGCAGTCAGTAAATAACAACTTATTCCGTAATACTATACTTTTATATGCTGTTCCTTATAAACAAGTTTTACTTATTTTTCAAGTCATCACTATTTCACTTTTATTTTTTCCATTTATTTAAATAAGTAACAGATGTAAACATAAAACCAAAAAAGGGGGGGCGGTGAGTGGGGAATACAGTAAAAAGTGTTCTGCATTCCTCCTCTGTCCCCCAGCTGCTGAGTCCTTCTCTCAGGAGATGGCCTTCCTGGTTAATTTCCGTAAGTGCCTCCAGAGCTCGACCATGCATTTGCAAATATGTGCCTTATGGTATGCAATTGACACACATACTGTACGTACTTTTCTGCGTCTTTCTTTCTCACTTAGTGATTAACCTCGGGGGTTATTTCATCAGTACCCTCAATGCATTGCTCTTTTAACTGTACTGTATTTTATTTAATCAGTTTCCTATTGGGGGCTTATAGGTTGCTTCCGGTCTTTGCTACTTATACCTTACTTATCTAGCCAACACTTGCCCAGTGCTTGTCATACGCCAAGCTCTGCTGTGACTATGCCTGTACTTATTTCCATACTATATAAATATGAGTTTATATATCATGTATGTAAAGCACAGTGTCTAACACAAAGTACATGTATTCATGTAGCTCTAATTTGCATTTTTCTAATTGAGTAAATTTGAACATCCTTCCAATTGTCCATATCCTTGGCTTATTTTGTTATTAGGTTACTGAGCTTTTAGTTATTGATTTATCAAGCATTTTAAGATTATAAATTATATGTAAATTTTACTATATATCCTTTTTCTATGATATGGCTTGAAAATATTTTTCTAGTTTGTGGTTTGTCATTTTACTTTGTTTATTAGTTTTCTCACTGTGTAGATATTTTTATTATTATAGGATCAAATTTATTTTATATGACTTCTGGGTTTTATACTCTACTCAGAAAAGTCTTTCCTATTGTGAGATTAAAAACAGTATTTCCTGTTTTCTTTCTTGTACTTTGTGCTTTCTTTTCTTTACAGTTAAATCATTGATTCATCTGCAAATTATTTTGGTCTCAGGTGAGGCAAGAATTTCACCTTCTTTTTTCCAGATGTCAGTTAGTTCAAAACCATAAAGATGATTTAGGGACAATATAGCGTAACTTCAGAGTGTTTTATAATTTACTAATAGTACAAAATCTACTTTGCCCAACATGTGTTCTGTAGAAAGATAGGAGCATGTCTGACCTTTCTCATCCTGCTTATTAGTAGTAATAATACTTGTCCTTGGGACCAGGGCATCCCTTGCCTATCTATTTCCTGATCAAGGTATCCTAGCGCTCACCTGTGAAAGGAAGATACTAGGAGAGCCAGAGGACCCAGTTTGGCTGTGCCAGGGTTCCTAAACCACAGAAACTAGGAGATAATAAATATCGTTTAAGCCACTAAGGTTTGGATGGGTAATTTTTTACATAGCAATGGATAACACAAGGAGCATACGAAGGTCGGGAGGTCAATGCAGGAGTGAGAGCCAATGGCAGTTCTTTTCTCTCAGTGAAGAAGGGAGCAAGGTCATCCGCTGAGAGTGAGGGTACAGCAAGAGGTAACAGAGGTTGACGGGGATAAGAAAGTGTAAAATAATTAGAAGCATAATAAAGAAAAAGGAGGCAAGGGAACCAAGGGTCTCTATAAAGGAATGAGCATTATGACAGACCATGGACTGTGGGCTAAACAAATACAAAGTTAAAGAGAGAAAAAGTAAAGGTAAGTAAAGGTGAGGAGATTTGAGAAGGGTATGAATTGTATCTGTTACAATTATAGTAATTGAGCAGATATGCAAATAATGTATAAAGGAGAGATAGAAAAAAGAGAGCTTAATTTTTGCTGTAGTTTTAGAGAAGTTTTCCCAGATAAGGAGATTTTTGAGCAGGACTCCAGTATTATAAAAATTTATCATTCTTATTTAGATCTCTTCTTTTTGACTATTCTTCCTGCTTTGAGGGACTACCCCACTTTATAAGTCTATGACCTCTCAGGATAGAAGCCAAAACACCTTTTCCAGCCTCCCTTGCAGCTACAGAGCAGGCACGTCACCTAGGCTCTGCCAGTCCACTATACCCACGAAAGACCTGACTTGGAAACTCACAATGTAAATAATGCATTGATCTGGCTAGTCCTGACGAGAGTAGTGATAGATGCCCAGTTTCCAATACCGCTGCAAGATGGGGTCTTGTATCCCTTAGTGTCAAACCTGGAGACTGTGCTATCTGTATCCCGTGGAAGCAGTGTGGTCTACTCTGGACCAATCCTGCAGAGTGGCTTTCAAGTCAGGTGCTCTGGCCCTTCCAGAGTTTCTGTGAAATACCTGATATCCTTTATAGATTACCTGTCTGCTAAAACAAAACTCACGTGGTTTCTCTTGTTTACAACCGAAGCCTGAATATGATTTTTAAAAAGAAAAAAGATTTGTACAAGTAGAGAATTATGGGCAAGGAATTCCAAGGTCAGGGAACAGCATAAACATGAGCCTGCAACTATGAAAACCCAGAGTGTGTTGTTAGAAATGTTTGCTGACTGGTGTAGCTGAGGAAGAAAAGAACTCGACTAAGCAATAGATGGTTCATCCAGGCTCCTGGCAGAGAAGAACACTATGAAGATGAAGCCACATTTTGTGGAACAGAGGCATGTGTCAGAATCGGATAGTAGCTACGACAAGGGAGAGAAAAGCAGTGTGAGTGGATTTTGTGGCTTCACAGCAGGTGGGGTCATTAAGCAAATATAGAGTGAGAATGAGCTGGAAGATTAAAGCAGGGGACCGGCGTAGAACATTGGGAAAGGACTGGGCTTCATCACACTGTAAATCTCGGTTTCAATTCCATGACCACTTATTGTCCGTGATCCCCTGTATATTTTATTTAACTTTCTCGGGCCTCAGGTTCCTTATCTTTAAAAATAGGAATGATAAAACCTACTGTCCTAGCCTTATCAGTGTGAGTATTCCAGGGGCACACCTGTAGCCAACAAAAGTAGATTTATTGATCCCTTGCAAAGAGGGAAAACACACCAGAGAGCCATGGGATAACTCACCAAGCAAAGGGAAAGATAGATTTTTTATAGGGTTATGGGGAAGGATAGGGTTAAGCAAAATTTAACTGAAGTACTAGCCTGAGAGACTCAAAGAAGTCAGCATCAAGTCTGAGCTGCTAAGTGGACCCAAGACCCTGTTCCCTTGGAAACTACAAAGTTAAGATGGATGTGAAATGCTGAGTCCAGACACCTCTTATCTCAAGCTCTGCCCCTGGGTTGGAAACCCAGACTGAGTCTCTGTTTCAAAGTGCCTTAGATCCTCTGCACAGGAGTCAGATGTGTTATTCTTAACCAACCTCACTTCAAACAGCAAAGTTTCTCAGTAAGAAAACAGCAGTCACTCAAAGAAAGAAGTTATTATGACACTGTGAGGCATGTTCTTGGGAGGAATATTGTTGTCTATTAACTCTGCAACTGGCATTACCTGTGCTTTTTAACCCAGCCAGGTGAAAGGCAAGGGCAGATTTTTTACCATCCAAGTTATTTTTATTTTCTCAGTCTCCCCTTTTGCCCAAGGAATGACAAGATCAGCCTGCATAATTTTACATCATTCTGTGAAATTAAGACCTTCATCACCATTATCCAGGTTGCACTGACTATGTGGCTGTCTGGAGAGGTAGGCTGAAGTCAGTCCTTGATATTTTTTCATTGTAAGATGAGCTGTCAAGTGATTTGATATGACAATGGCTTTGTGGTAGCACTTAAGACTCTGTAGATCACATATGTGAGGCGGTGTAACACAGGAAAATACAAAGAGAAATATTTGATCAAAATTTGTTTTACACTTGATCTTGAGGCCATGCAGGCTAACATCACACACAATCAGTGTAACAATGTTAGTCATACAAAGTTTGTCATGAGGACTTGTTAGTATCTGAATATATACTTTCATTCATCATTAAGTATCATAGATGCATTTTGGAGTGAAAACCTCCTTGTGTGCTTTGCGTATTGAAATTCCACCAGCCAATTCAAGTCTAAATGTGGATTTATTTTCCAGGAATAAAATGCCATTGTAATTAATGTGATTACATGGGTGTATACCACAGTTTACCAAGTTGTACGAAGGACATTAATATAGTTTGTTTGTGTCACTCAATTTTAAAAGTTTTTTAAAAAGAAGAAGAGAGTCATTGAGAATAAATTCCTTGCCTGAGGTTTTATAGCATTTTATTGCAAGAATAAGATGCAGCGAAAGATTTATTGTGAGACTAATGGTGGAAGCGTGCCTCTGAAAGTTCTTAACTGTTTGTGTCCATGAAAGTACAGTCAAGAACGTTCAAAGATAAGTAAATATGGAAAAGGTTGCCAGTACATTGAAATTTTAAGAGACTATGATAGCTAGCTAAGTAGTCGAGTTTCGATTTGGACTTAAATTGTAGGATTCCACAGCCTCTGTGTTCAACCACTAAGTTTACTGCATGAATACAAAATATGTAGTAATTAACTCCTAGTTGGCTGTGACTTTCTTACACATAGTCAGGCTTTAGGAAAAGTTGAATTGCCACTGTAATGGGTATAAGACATTGGCCTCAATTTACTGGACGAAAAAAAAAGTTTAGATCTTACATTCAATGAAGAGAATCTGAAAAGGAAGCTTGAGGTTTCTCAAGGTTTTTATGATCCTCAAAGGAAGAAATAACTGAAGGAAAAGAGGCGTGCCCTTAAATATTTGAAGGTTCCCCAAGTGCCAACTCAGGAAATATTATAGCCCAGCCTGCAGCTGGGGCACAAAACATGATCCCCCCGCGGGGACACGTTCTTGTGGTCAGGGTGGGGCAGCCTATTGACCCGCCGAGTGCCTTTTTTGCCGCATCTGGAATTGAGGAAGTACACTTTTCCTTATTGGCATTCTTTACATTCTATTGAAGTGTTTAGAATTGGGCAGAGTAGTTTAAATATCCTCAGACTCGCATCCCATCTGCTACTAAGAGAGGACAACCAGTGTCCATCACAGGCCAGCCTTCTCCACTGCCGCACGTCCAGGGCTTAAGGATTCTGAAGCTGAACTCATCGCTGACAGGAAGCTCTGCTCAAGGTCTCACCAGTGACAGGATAAACAGAATATGCCACCACTTGCTACATCCCTTAAGTTTTCTCATAGTGATAGTTTTGGGAACAAAGTCTCAACTGCTCACACAGCGTCACTCACCATTCCATCAGGCGGCCCATGGAGCCGTGCTAGGTCTTCTTCAGAAAAAGCTACTGCCCCCCAGGTCCTGTCTTCTAGACCAGGGGACAGCAGCCTCTCGCAGTGGCACGTGGAGTCTTCTTTCACCCCTATTGTGGAGGGGGCAGGGCAGGTAAAGAGGGTAAGTTGCATTCCCAACAAGTTACAGTTTCAACCTCCACTAGAGGGTGCTGCTGAGTGAGCTGGTAGCTGTCCTTCACAAGACAGGGTCTCAGACCCCAAAGCAACACACCTGTCCTCAAGTCAACTTCAAAGGAGAAGGAAGGGCTGCAGAGAGTGCCGTCTCAACCACTGTCCCTTGTGGACCCCGGGCAAGAGAACAAATGGAGGCCTACACGAGTTCTTAATCATTTTAACCAGGAGTGTGAAACCGCAAGACTTCATTTGCCCTATTCGAGCTGTATTGTTGGTGAGAATAATTTTCTTGCTCAATTTGTTTTGATCAGTAATTAGAGAATTTCCCACCTATTAAAATGGCTAAGCTGAAAGAAACAAACAATTATCAAACTCACCTCATAATACCAAGTGCAAGCAAGGACGCAGAGCAAGAGGAACCCTCGTATCCTGCTGGCGGGTGTGCAGAGGGGACAGCCACTTTGGGAAACACTTTGACAGCTTCTTACACAGTTAAACATACACTAACCATATGACCCAGCAAACCACTCCTAGGTATTTACCCAAGAGAAATGAAAACTTATATCCACACAAAGACCAGTTTAAGAAGGATTAGAGTGGCTTTATTTATAATCTCCCCAAACTAGGAACAACCCAAATGTCCATTAACTGCTACATGGATAAATAAATTGTGGTACCTCCATGTAATGGAATAATAACCGGTAATAAAAAGACAGGATCTAATGATACTTGCAACAACTTGAATGAGTCAATGTGCTAAGTCAAAAAGCCGGGCACAAAAGATTATATACTGTATGAATTCCATTTACATGACATTCTGAAAGAGACAAAATCATAGGGATAGGAATCAGATTAAAGATTGCCAGGGGCTGGGGCTGGGGGGTGGGAAGGGACAGGCTGCAGAAGCACACAGTGAAACTTGCTGGGTAGATAGAAGTACTTTCTGTCTTCATTGGGGTGGTGGTTACATAATACATGTCAAAACACATAAAACTAAACACCTCGAAAGGGTGACTGTTACTATATAAAAATTATATCTTACAAACCAGACTTTAAAAGAGTTTCTAGTGTTCTATTTGCAAATTTTATGTGGGTTGAACCCATAAGAAGCCTGCTTGTTTTCCTTTTAAAAACTTTAAAAATTTTTAAGCAGGCTGCTTCTTTGAAGACTTACTTTTTATTTTGTAGCCTCTTCTCCTTTCTGAACTTTTTCATATTTTCAATTTTTATTACAATTGCAAATTCCACTAACTCTTAATAATTTAAAGGAATACAACATTTTAAAAGTAATACTGAAAGTCTACAAAATTTAAACAAGTTTTCATCAAATTCTATAAAGTAAATGGAAAAGTAAAAAAGATTGTTCATATATTCCAAAGAAGTTAATTTTAGTCTGAAGTAGTCAAAGTTATCCATTAAAATTAAGATAAAATATAAGTTGTAATTGAAATATCATTTAAAATTAAAATTATCTAAATAAAGTAGAAATTTGTAATTTAATTGTTGAGAATTTAAATAAATCAACTATTTTTATAAAAACAAAGCTTTGGTTGTTCTGGGTTTCAGTATTCATCTCGTAGCCAACAAAAAGAATCACAATCATGCATGTTTTGTCCATACTGACATACAAACAACTTTAAGAGTTACATGAATTACTTGATGTTGCCATATATTCTCCCCTGCCATTTGCAAGTGTTGCAAGCCTCATGCTAATTCACAAGTACGTCCGGAACCACTGACTGAAGCAGGAAGAAGGGCAAGAAAGTGATTTTCAGCTCTGCCAGGACACAATGATCTCTTGAGCACATGCTTTCTGAAAGGAGAGAGTTGAAAAGTTGACTGACTTATCTTGTCCTACTGAAGTTCTTTCACTACTCAAATCCCTCCTAAACATCGCAGCAGTGCCCATCCCTGACTTCAGCAGTAAAGTGACCCCCACACACGTGAATCACAGGGCAAGAGAAGAGGCAAGGTGTCTCTCAGGGGCCTGAAGGGTACAAGCCAGGACAACAGACGTTCAGGGCTAGGAATCACACTGTGCCAGCACTGGACACAGAATCGCAAGTGATGGACCCAATGTGTGACTTAACAAATTTATTTTGTGTGCATGCTTCACACATGTGGAACCCTCTAAAAGACAGCCCGGCAGTGGAAGCCCCTTGCGCCCTGCGGAGAGGGCGCGCCCACCAACTCAACATCTGGCACTTTTCACGGTGCTTCAGTGGCCTGGATGGTCCTAAAAATTATCTTCACACTGTGCATGGTTTGGGCAGCACTCACACTTCAACACACTTTATTGATACCATAATTACGGGCTAACCCTTTAAAAGGATTTCTCCTGAACAACTAAGATCAAAAATGGGTAGAACAGAGATCAGGGGAAGGGTTGGGGGGTTAGAAGAAGGAAAGAGGTCATGATGGGGGAATAAGCCCCCCAAACAAACTCCAGGACTCTTGAAGGCAGACCTTGCCCTAAAGATCCTTGCATGTGCCCAAGCTTGGGGGTGTTCTCTAAAGCACACAGGTGTAAAGAGCCTAGATGTGGAAACCCAGGTATAAAACATGGACTAGAATGACAGTTCCCCAAGAGCCAGTGGCTTACATAGAATTGGAGGGACTGTATGTTTGAGATAGAGAGAAGGATAAGTATATAATCTGTGTTTCTCAGCTAGTTAAAAGCATTTTAAAAATGCCCATAGCTCAATAAACAAAAATTTTTAGTATACTGAGATATGGTCTACTTTGAGTGAGATTCCTGAAGACAAATTTGATCCTATCATCACTCTCTCAATTACAGTCCATACCACGAACTCAAGAGCCCTGAATTATGTGCACGTACACACTGACCGCCACCCGTCCCTTCATCCCATGTCCCTTATGAACCCTGTGAGTCAATTACGTGACCTTCTTTCCATTCTTTTCCAAGTTGTTTCTTGCAGCTGAGCCATTGGCCACTCCATTCTCTCTGCCTGAAACACTCCTCTCCCCCTCAGCATAGCCAGCTCCTCATCATCCCTGCATCTCAGGTTAAATGCCCTTACCTGAGAGCACCCTTTCCTCCTGGTTACCTTACCCCAAGTATGGAAACTCCTCCTCTTTTCTTTTAAAGCCCTTCCCTCAACATTTGACCATTGGGCGTGTGTCTGGTTGTCTTTGCCCAGCTATACTAGCATGTAGGCTCCAAGATCTTGTCCCATCTGCTTCCCTGGTATCCTCATGGTCCTAGCGGAACCCCAGGCATGAAGTAAGGAGCATCACTTAATAAGAACTTCAGTAATGAAAAGGCTGAACGCAGCTGCAGTGCCACAGAGAACACATTACTGACATAACGGCTATTTTGTCGATGTATTTCCTCTCTTAGGTAAGCTTGCAGAGTACTGAACGGGACTCAGGGGCAAAATAAAATGCACTGAGCCATGTGATCCATGGAAAATGAACATTTGAAAGCTGTAGATCATGACCACAAAATAGGTAGTGACTTTTAATAGCAGCGCGTCATTTCAAATAAATGGATGTACTGGAGCAGAATTCAATATTGCTCAGATCTTTAAAAATACTCTGGCATGGTGTCACAGACCTGGTGTACACATTTTATTTTAGTGCTGGGCCTTTCACAAAATATTAAAACTTCATGTTCATACTCATGTACATTTTATTATCTGAGTGGAGTAGGGCATTAATAGGTGTACAGTTAAAAAGTCCTCCCCTGTTCCAGGAAGTTAGTAACTGTGAAACAGACCGCTCAGTCTTTATCAATTTTTTATTACTATTTTTTTATTGTTGTTCAAGTACAGTTTTGTCATTTTCCCCCCACCACTCTCCCCTCTCCCCACCCTTGACCCACCCTACTTGACTGTCCGTGAGTCCCCCATATATGTTCCTTGACCACTCTTCCCTGTTTCCCCATCTTCCCCTCCCCCCTTCCTCTGTGATTTTTAAGCTAACTCCTCAGAGCTTTTAACATGCTAATATGTGCTATGACTCAGAACCACAGAACCTTACTCTTTTTTGAGCACAGAGATTACCATTTCCTGGAACTCGTATTCTCTGGCACATGGTTTGGGAAATGCTGTGGGGTGGCAATTCTGCCTTAACTTAAGAAGCTGCAAGACCACATTACGGGCTGCTGAAGAAAATCCTACAGACCCGCATGGGGAAACAATAGCCCACGGTGGGTTGGTGCATCGGGTCACATTTGCCTAGTATGGTCCAAATTCTGTCTCTCCAGAGAACATCTCTCCTGCATTTACTGCTTCTCCGTGGGTCTTTGGAATAGAAACAGCATTCCTGAATTATTAAAACATGCAAATAGATTATACAAATATCTTCCAGGTGGTCAAGATCCTAGGGATACGTGGGGGATCCACATACACTTTCCAATAGGACTTATTTTTTACTAGGTATGGGTGGAAAAGTGTCCGGAAATGTGAGCTCCCACCCTTTCTCTGTCTGAGTGTAAGACTGAAACTGTCTTCATCCATTTATTCATTGGACATATATGTATTGAAGATCTACTGCATGCCAAACCATGTTGTACGTACTGGGGATCCAGCAATTAATAAAACAGGCAAAGATCCTTGCTCTTGTGGGGTTTATAGTCTAGTCAAAAAAGGTAAATAATAATAATAATAATAAATAAATGAGTCATTTACACAGTATATTGGAAGGTTGTAAGTGCTATGTAAAAATATAAATCAGGAAGAAGGGCCACAGAGCCCGAAGGCTGCAAGCAGAATGGTCATAAAGGTCTTATTCACAAGCAAAGGCTCAAAGGAAGCAAAGGAGTGAGCCCTGTGGATGTCTAGGGGGGAAGCATTTCCAGCAGAGTAAACTGCAAAGGCTCAAAGGCAGGATCACAACTGGAGGCTGGAAGGCTCGCAGGAGATGCAGTGTGGAGGGAGACAATGAGCAGGGGGGAGCACAGTAGACATTGAAATGATGATCCGACATGATGTTTTCTCAGGGCCCCACCGCCTGCTAAATGGGAAAGGGACCCGGAGACAGCCGCGGCTGGAAACTGGGAAGCCGGGTGGTGCCGTAACAGCCCAGATAAATAACAGAATCACATAAAGACCCTAATGGAAAAATCTCCTCATGTTCTGTTTTTAAATTTTTTATTGAATTTACTGGAGTGAGATTGGTTAATAAAATTATGTAGGTTTCAAGTATACAATTCTATATAAATCAGATGTATATCACATCATGTGTTTACCACCTAAAGTCAAGTCTTCTTCCAACACCATCTATCCCCCCTTTACTGTCGTCTACCTCCTCCCCACCCCTCTTTCCCTCTGGTAATCACTGTACTGTTGTTTGTGTCTACGAGTTTTTTTCTTAAACCCTTCACCATTTTCACCCAGCCTCCCAACACCCTCCCCTCTGACAGCTGTCCATCTGTTCTCTGCATCTACGAGCCTGTTTCTGTTTTGGTTGTTTGTTAATTTTGTTCATTAGATTCCACATAAAAGTGAAATAATACAGTGTTGGTCTGGCTTATTTCACATAGCATAATTCTCCCGGTCCATCCATGCTGTCACAAAAAGGTAAGATTTCCTTCTTTTTATGGCGGAGTAGTATTCCATTGTGTAAATGTACCAGCTACATTTTTATATCTATTATCTTACTTGATTTTCACATATTACCTCTGCCTCATAGCTGAGAAAACTGAACCATAGAAAGGTCCAGGGTCTTGCCTAAAAGCAGGCAACTCTTAAGTGAAAGAACTAAGAATCAGTTCTAGAGTTAGGGTCACTGACTCAGTCAAGAGCTGTTTACCCTACAGTTGGCCAAGTCCAGAGAGTAAAGTAAAGGCTGCTTAAGTGCTAAGTGTTTGGGAAAATGCTAACGGTGCAGGGTGGATATGTTAGGTTTATCTCAGAGGAAGTGAGACTTAAGCAGACCTGTTCTTTTTCTTTCTCCCTTTAGAAAATTTTCGTTGAAGTTTAGCATGCAGAAAAGTACACAAGCCCCAGGCAGAGTTTTTAAAGGAAATTTTGAAGTTTCCAATCTGGTCACCAACTTGAAGGGCTTCCAGAATGCATGACAACACAAGAGTAATAAATTCTTGGAAAAGCGTTCTTTCAGATACACATGAAACCTCTTATTAATTTTGTGCCTGGGCTTCTAGAGTTAGAGATCACACACTGCTCCCCACATCCCAAAAATGACTGCCTTGAGGTATTCCTTGCAGTTCAACAAATTCAATGCAAACCTTGCTATTACTGCCGGGACTGGAAGGCCAACTGACTGGAAGGTTTGGGCTACATGTAAAGGAGATTTCGAGTGTTAATTCACCTTAAAGCAACTTTGTAGAGCTATGAAGCTCAGGCCCTTTGTTGGGTTTTATTTTTTCTTGAGTAATGACTTTATTCTGTGCTGTCCGTGTGGCAGCACAGGTAGGCGTAGCCCCATTCGTGAAAGTAGAAAGAGCACCTGCAGCCAGGAAGCTGAAGAAAAGGAATGGCTGGATTTCTCCTTCTTTTTCCCTTCCTGCTCCTTCTCTTCCTTCTCCTCCTCCTCCTTCTTTTCTCTCCCCCCATTTCTTCACCTCTCTGTCTCTTCCCTACTTTCTTTCTAAAATTAAAGATCTTGAACATTCTTTATTTTGATTTCAGTGCTTGACAAGTTCACAGGGTGGAAGCAAGCCGGGGCTTGTCCACCCTGGGTTACCAGATGAAAGTGTCCCAGTTGTCAGAGTAGAAGATGTAAAAAAAAAAAAAAGAGAGAGAGAAAGAGAGAGATAAAAAACCACACACACACACAACTCTTCTTGTTTATTTATTTATATTTTGGTATATTTTATTGATTATGCTATTACAGTTGTCCCTTTTTTTTCTCCCTTTTATCCCCTCTGCCCTGCACCCCATCCCATCATACCCACACCTCTTTGTTCATGTTTATGGGCTGTACATATCAGTTCTTTGGCTTCTCAATTTCCCATATTCTTAGCCTCCCCTATCTATTTTTTTTTTTTTTTTTGGTCAACATCTTCCGGTCACCACTTTCCCCAGTCCTACCCATCCCTACTTCCCACCCTCAATCCTTCCCCCATTTGGCTTTGTCGATGGGTCCTTAATGCATGTTCCTTGATGACCCCTTCCCTCCTTTTCCCCTGTCATCCCCCTCTCTCCTCCCCTCTGGTTACTGTCAGTTTGTTTTTTATTTCACTGTTGCTGGTTCTATTTTGCTTGCTTGTTTATTTTGTTGATTAGGTTCCACTTATAGGTGAGATCATATGGTATTTGTCTTTCACAGGCTGGCTTATTTCACTTAGCATAATGCTCTCCAGTTCCATCCATGCTGTCCTGAAGGGTAGTAGTTCCTTCTTCCTTTCTGCTGTGTAGTATTCCATTGTGTAAATATACCATAGTTTTTTGATCCACTCATTTACTGTTGGGCACTTAGGTTGTTTCCAGTTCTTGGCTATTGTAAATTGTGCTGCTATGAACATTGAGGTGCTTAGGTTCTTTTGAACTGGCATTTCAGGAGTCTTAGGGTATAATCCCAGCAGTGGAATTGCTGGGTCAAAAGGCAGTTCCATTTTTAGTTTTTTGAGGAAATTCTAAACTGTGTTCCACAGTGGCTGCACCAGTTTGCATTCCCACGAACAGTGCACTAGGGTTCCCTTTTCTCCACAACCTCACCAGCACTTGTGGTTTGTTGATTTGTGTATGATGGCCATTCTGGCTGGTGTGAAGTGGTATCTCATTGTGGTTTTAATTTGCATCTCTCTGATGGCTGGTGATGCTGAGCATCCTTACGTATGCCTCTGGGTCCCGTGTACGTCCTCCTTGGAGAAGGGTCTGTTCAGGTCTTTTGCCCATTTTTTAATTGGATTAAAACTCTTTTTTTTTAAAGAGGGAGGTTGTTTTAGAGTAGAAGAGAGTAAAAAGATTTAATTAGACACAATGTATAAACCTTGACTGAATTCCAATGCTTTAAAAAAATGGTTAAAACAATTTTAGTTATTTAGGGAAATTTGAATATGGACTGGATATTAGATGAAATTGCATAATTACCATTAACATTCTTAGGTCTGAAAGTGATACTATCTTTGTGTAGGAGAATTTCCTTTTTTAGAAGACTGCTGAAGTATTTAGGAGTGATTAATTTGATGTCTACAACTTCCTTTCAAACACCTATGTAGAGTTAAACAAGTACGGCAAAATGTTAAGACATGTTTGATTCTAGGTGGCAGGTATAGAAGTATACCCTGTATTATTCACTCAATTTTCCATGATGCTTGACTATAGCTGTAATTAAAAGATGGGAAAACACAGGCAGATCAAGCATTACTCAATGTGCAAGAACAAACGCCTGTGGAGGGAGCGGAATGGGAATGGGAATGAGGATATAAGAGAAAGACAAACACCCAGGCGATGAAGAGCCGTGTACTGAGAGTGACAATAGCATGCAACGAGCTGAAGATTATAACCGGCTCAAGTCCCCACACCCGAAAGAAGAAAAAAGAAGACCATCAAGCCGGCCAAGCGAGCCCCTTCCCTCACGGCTGAGACAGCAGAGTTGCATAAGGGTGAGGAGCTGGAATCCAGGAGACCCACAAACATGTGGCAACAGGCTGACGACCTAGAGCTCCTCACACAGCAAGTTGAGTCTGGATGCTTTCAAATCCCCTGGGTAATGCAGAGTTGTCTTCCTTATGTAACGAAGACCTTATGTTACTTGATTTACAGTTCCTCTCATGATGGGAGATTTGTTCAATAATCCCCAGGATTGTAGCTAAACACCAAAGGGCATATTTATCAAACTCGCCTATAGTCCAGGCTCTGGTTCAGACATCTCCATCTCCCCCAGGGATGTAACTACGATGCCTATCATTTGTTTAATGAAATGGTTCATCTGTTTCCAGGCATTCCAGAGAACCCTTTTGTGTGGCCTCCCTGTGAGTCAGGTTAAAAAAAAAAAAGTGTTGCAAAGGTTCCTGAAGCCTCACCCCTGGTGGAGACAGAGATGTGCTGAGGGGATCACCTCTGACACTTAGAAAAAGAGTCAGAATAAAAGTGCAGGCCAAGAAGTGCCCCTCCTGGATCTTAGTGGCATGTAATCATGAGAGGGTTCACTCTCAGGACACATGCCTATAGAATGGAAGCTTCCAGAGAGCAGGAAGCACATCTGCTTGTATCTCAATGCCTAACCCAGTTTGAGAATATGATAGGTGCTCCGTACCCATTTGTCACCTGAGTACATGAATCCATAAGTGATCAAACAATGCGTAAGTGATTCAGACTGGAAAGGACAGGCACGTGGGTACGAAAAATAGGATATTTTTTTTTTAGTTGGATAAGGGAATTATTTGAATAGCAAACCAGAAAAATAAAACATGTGGCAGATATTTATATCTATTCATTTGCTTTCATGGGTTAAAACAATTTTTAAGTAAGCATAATAAATGGAAAGAATGTTGCCTATGCAAGTGAGATAGGAAAAGAAAGACAAGAAACAAATTGTTCCTTGGTGCTAGAAACCAAAGTGCAGCCTTACAGAGGCCCAAGCTTGAAGGCTCTTGGAGCCCCGTGTCCGCTCCCTGGTGTCTCTAGTCAGGGGGCAAGCCTCAGTCTCGGGTCTGTGCACCACAAAGGTTTCTGCTTTACCCTCCAAACATCGCAAAATTCTTAACTACTTTCTCAAAACAAAGTATTTGAATTCTCTAAATGATTACAAAATCATTTTTGGAGATGGGAGTGTTGTGAAATCAAAGAAATAATGATTATTCTCCAAAAGAGTTTAAAACTCCCCTTCAGTCTAGACAGATAGTTGTTTCTGGGAAGATTACACTCCCCAAAGCTAGAAATGCACAGCAGGTTTTTAAAATCCTCCCCATTTAGTACATTTAAAAGAATCATGATTTGGTACCCACCATCATCCATTTATCTATTTAAAACATGCATAACAAGTACTTCTTTAGTAGTCATACATTTTACAGCCACTTAATTTCCTCCTGAACTACCCATCTGACTTGACCCATATAATTTTATTCTAATACATGTGTATTCTTGTAATCGTGTATTGATCATTATACTTACTTTCTTTGCTAAATACTTACTTTCCTACGATATATAAAGACTATATAGATATTTAGATATGTTTATGTATAGATATAAAGATATAGTTATTATAAAGTCTGACACTGAATATGTTTTCTTTATAATTTCCTATGACCGAAAGGATCTAAGAATCAAAAGATATCTTCTGAACTTAGTTATCACTATGATTTTAGTAAAGCCAACAAATATATTACAAATCATTAAACAGAAAAGTGAATTTTATTGGAAATGCATCTATAAATGAATAGGAGTTATTCTAGTTATTTCTATAGATGAATTATACTTAATGTTAGATAAGTCAGAGTTCAGCATCAATTATATTAACATTTTTCATTTTTAAATATGAAGTCCTGTGAAATCTTGTTCATATAAATAATTATATGGAAATGAAGAGGATGTGTGATAGCAATGTTATTCAATTATTTGAAATCTTTCTCAGATGATTTTCATGGTTTGTCAGCTGACAACTTGATTACATCTTATATTTCTGTGGAAAGGGAGTGAGGAAGGGAGTTATCTTCAGCCACAGGCCTTCTTTAGGGAGGGTGCGTATGAGTTGCCCAATGTTAAAGGTATTAGTAAGTGCTGGGACGTAGTTAACTTCTAAGTTTGAGTGCATATTATTATTATTATTATTAGCATCTGGAAACTGATTCTTTTAAAACCCTGAGGGTCTTTTTCTATTCCAGGGAAACATATACCTGGCTTTCAAGATCTCAGAGTTAAGATATAATCAGGTGCTTATAATGGAGACCTAAAGTGATGGTAGTTACACTAGATGGAAGTGCATTTGTCTGTTGCACAGAAGTTGGAGCTGGTATGGCAGCTCCCTTCCTGCTGGTCCCAAACGCTGTTGCCTTGCCCATGCCCAGGACTTTGCCTTTATATGCGTGGGCACTCCCACCCCCGCTCCAGCCTTCTTCTTTCGTGTTCAACAATGTTTAAGTTCCACATAGAAATGAGATCATGTAGTATTTGTCTTTCTGTGTCTGGCTTATTTCACTTAGACAATATCCTTGAAGTTCATCCGTGTTGTCGCAAATAACAGTTTCCTTCTTTTTTAATGTGGAATAACATTGCATCATGCATGGGGTAACCCACAACCTCCTCCTACACACTCTCATACTAGATAATTAAGAATTAGCTGGACACATAATTTGAAGTGCCCAATCTCCTAATGTCTTAAGTCAGGAGAGAGACAGAGGAAAAATCACATGAATCTTAAGAGTATACAGGGTCCAGCAGAAGTAAGGCCTGCTTGAGTGTGGTTGGTAGAGTAATAATATGGGTATAATAATTCATAGTTTTAATTTGAACATTTCACCTAAAAAGTCATATGGTGTGCTTGAGTGTGATATTGTTATGTTACAGAATTACATGCTCATGATTTTATAATATAAGATTTTATAATAAAAAAGGGGTGTTATTTGTGCTGGACCCTGTATTTAACACAGTGTATTTTATAGAGGCTGCAAAAGAAATTGGAAATGAGCACATAAAGCTATAACTGCCTTTGAGGTCTAAGAGTATGGTGAATTACCAGAGGGAAAGGGGGTGGGAGGAGGAGGCAGAGGGTAAGGGAGGGATAAATGGTGATGGAAGGAGACTTCACTTGGGGTGGTGAACACAAAATACAATATATAGATGATGTATTATAGAATTGTACACCTGAGACCTGTGTAATTTTATTAACACCCCAATAAATTCAATAAAAAAGAGAAAAAAGGATATGGAGAGGCCTAAAATGAGCCAAATGTGTGATGCAATATTATCTGATGTGAAGCCTTTGTAGACATATTATTGCTCTTGCCAGTTAAAAGGGGAGGCTACTTCTTGTGACAATATTGGTGTCTAAGTAGAACTCCGGGGCAACCAGGCAAGAGGGATTGTTCAAATTCAGTTAAAAGTAAAGGAGAAATTCCCTAAAAAAGTAGTTTAAAAAAATACTAGTTGATAGTAAGTATTTTTTTTAAGTAGTATCAATCAAAATGGGTTTGATTACACCGTAAAAGCAAATAACCCTAAAATCTTAACAACAACAACAAAAAGAGAATATTTTTGAAAATCTCTAATAATGGTCACATAAAACTACAGAATACTTCCTTGGTTCTTGTGTTTGAAATAATAGAATACCAACATCTAAACAAAACTTCCTGTGCTAAATTTACAGGGAAGAACAGGAAGTGGAGGAGGGAAGTTCCCAATGGAGACGGTACAAGGGCTCTGGCCCAGAAGCCTCATCGTCTCTGGGCTGAGCCCAGGCAACCACCCCATCTGTTGGAGGAGGGACCTGCTAAGGGGGAGGGGTTGGTGGCAGTGCCTTCTTCTTTGACATTGAGAGATATCCCTAGGCTTCACTATTAAATTATTATTAGAGTTATTTACTTAGTCATTCAAAAATCTTTTTTGAGCGTCTCCCATGTGGTCAGCACTGTAAAAGACGGAACTAGGAAGCACGACGGATGGTGCTATTCTGATTCTGGAAGAAGAGGCCCAGAGAACACTCCCTAGTTGAGGGATGATCCAGTGTCTCAGGAGCGCCTGGCATAAAACAGGCGCTCGGTAAGTTTTTGCTGTGGATGGGCCCTTGCACGCTTTCTCTGGGCACTGTGGCCCGTAGCTCCTCCCTCCCCAACAGTACCCTCTTCACCCTTCAAAGTCTGCCTGCAATTTTGAAATTTAAAAAAAAATTTTTATTAAAGCATAACATATGTACACATATGGTAAAGTACTGAGGTCATATTCTGCTCCTCTAACAATGTTTGCTACATTTTTCCAGATTGCCTTCCATGGGTATATAACTTTTTTTTTTTAACATACTTTTACTCAAGAAACGTTCCTCTTTGGTGTTACATTTTCATTTAACATTTTATCGTAAATATTTATCATAAATAATTAAAGCATAAAATACTCTAGTGGGTATTTTAATGGCTATTTTATATTGCATTGCACTTGTTCCACAAAATCTATTAAAACGTCTTCCAGTTTCTTTCTTACGTGAGGAAAAAGTCATGACCACTACGACATTGATCTTAAAGTATCACTCATTGTAAGACATGCCCAAATTATGTTCCAAAGAAGGAGCACAGCTCTTTAACAATGACTGCAACTGATACAAATGCCTCTAGAGTGTGATACTCTGTTGAGGTATCTCAGAATTCTCTGTTTGCAGAACCTCGGAATTTAAACACTGTGGTTACAGAACTCTCTCTCTCTCTCTCTCTTTCTCTCTCTCTCTCTCTCTCTCTCTCTCTCTCTTTCTCTCTCTCTCTCTCTCTTTCTCTCCCTCCCTACCCAGCCCAGCCCTCGGCCTCCTGCACTGCTGTACATCCTGCAAGATCCCAGGCAGCAGGATTCACAAACTAGCCCTGCAGCTGGGGCTCCTGCAAATTCCAGTCTGGCAGGCCAGGCCATGTGTCTGTTCAAAGGCCCCCTCACCATCCCTTGCCCTTCATGATAGGCTCACGTTCCTCTGCCGCACCTCTTTGCACCTACAAGGATTCATCCCATTCTGGATTTGGATTCCTTTGGATATATTTGTGTCCACAGCTCTCCTGTGTCTTTTTTTAATATGATTTTTTAAGTTTATCCATTTTTATCTCCATGTTATTGTGGGAGCAATGGTCTGTCCCAACTATCCATCCACATCCTACCAGGAAGGTTCACTTGGTAAAAGTAGATTTTGTTTCCCTTGGTTAGGCTCACAGAGGGGAAATTACACTAGCCCTTATTCACATCCCCTAGTGATTCTGTTTGATGTCACTTGGAATTTTCTCTCTCACATGGTTTAGCTGAAAATTCAAGGTCCCTAAAAACGATTGTCTAATGCAGAAGGTGCAGGCTGGCAGATATTACCCGCAGACATATTTTCTTTGGCCAGCACTGTGTGTGTGTGTGTGCACACGCATGTGCACATGTGTGTGTATGATTTTAATTTGAATGCTTTGCCAGCATGTAAAAATTGGAAGCATTCACATGAAAATCTCTGTGACCATGTTTTCATTTATTAGAAGTGACCTCTGAGCACTGGTGATACACTCCTGTGTGGCCATGGTAGCCTGGAGCTCCAAGTGGCTGCCCTCTTCCAACAGGACGAGTGCCCTCGTGACCTGCCTGTAGGCACTGGAGTGCCACTTTGGTCTAGCGAGGGAGTCTGAGCTGACGTTAGGGAAGGCGCTGCAAGGGATCCCACTGCACTTAGAATCGACTCAAGTCCGTACCGTGACACAGAAGACCTCACATGCGCTGGTCCCAGTCCCCTGTGTGACTCATTTCCTTACCGTAGTCACCTACTTACTCTACTGTTTCCTTGCCATCCCTCTAACAAGCCAAACACACCCCAGCCTCCGGGCTTGGCTGTCTCCTCTGCCCATCGGTTTCCCCCCAGGCAGTCACAGGGCTCAGTTCCTAACTTTATATCTAAAGCTCAGCTCAACTATCACCCCTCAGAGAGGAGCTTCCTGACCATTCTATATAAAATAGCATGTCTCGTTACTCTACGCTCTTACCCTACTTTATTTTTGTAGCTTATCTCTAGCCGATGTTTTATTGCCTTTTTGTGAGATTGCTGGCCAAATGTCTAGCCTCCCAACTAGGAAATCAGCTCCATGAGGCCGCACTCTTGTTTTTGTAGCCACGTCAGTGCCTGGCACAGGAACGCTGTCAAATGGGGAGATGCGTGAACAGTACCGGTTTTACTCAGCTCATTGGTTCCTTAATTTTCCTCCTCAGAGCAAAGAGGCAGTGGGACTTTATCAACTCTAATATAATTTATTTTCTACTTTAAAATGTTGTTCTTCTCACCATAAGTTCACACTGATCTACAGCCTTCAACCGAGGCTCCCTGTCCTCTTAGAGAATGCCCGTGCTAGGGACAGAAATGGAGAGGAACGCCAAAAATTTAATACCACCTGATAAAAAGAAAGACTGGCACTAAACGTGCAAGAGAAGAGAAGAGAAGACAAGCTGAAATGTCCTCAGAGAGGTAAGCTAGAGGGAGAATGGAGAAGGTGCTTCCTAATCAAGGTAAGGGCAAAAGAGCACACCTGTCCCTCCAGGGAAGTATATCAGGTAAGCGGGAGACCAGATGTCTGACTCCACTCCAGAAGACCCAAGGGACCATAGGCTGCTAGACCCTATATAGGTCAGACACGCCTGATGAATAAATGGGTGGAGAAACAAAGAAAAGGAGGCTTTAACTCCAGCAGAAGCCACTCAGTGCTGGGGGCCAGAGTGGCCTCGCTCTTCCCCTAGATCCAGGTCCGCGCTGTCTGATACAGTACCACTAGCTATGTGTGGCTATTTAAATTAAAATCATTAAAATTAAATAAAATTTAAAATTCATTTTCTTGGTTGCACAAGCTACATTACAAGTGCTAATAGGCACATGGGGCTATCGGCTATCTATAGGGAAGCAGAGATTATAGCCAGTTCTGGCTAGATGCAGCCAACCACCTGGCTTCCTAGTATCCAGCCCTATATCCTAGCTGTTTTTAACTAAGACTCCCGCATTCTTCCTTTCTTGCTGTGAGAATTACCAAGTTGTGAGAACCTGACCTTTAAAAATGGAGTTAATAGAGTCCTAAGAAACAGCCCAGGACTTGCTACAAGTTTTTGAAATGACTGCTGAGCACCCAAGTTCCAACCTGGATTCACATTTTGGGGACTGTTAGGAACTCCAGGGTACATATTTGCCCAGACAATGCAGGTCCTTCTCTGTGGCTTCCCACTGCTCATAGGAGCCCAGATACATTTCTCAACCATGTCCTACTGAGCAATACAAATCACCTTCTGTCTATTACAAAAAAAAAAACTGCCTCACTGGAGTTACTCCAAATCACTTTCTTTCTTGTAACTCGCAACTTCTTTTGATGTTCACCAATATATCACTACCTGGTGTGCTTGCCAAGACCCTGTCTAGGTTTGGGTGATCTGTCATCTCCCCAGAGCTTATTGCAAGGAGCTTTCCCACCCTTTTTTGGGTCTGAAAGATTGGTGAGCAGCATAAAATGGCAACATGCCAGGAAACAAGGACTGAACTTTGACGTCAGCTAGATGTCTCATTCACTAGCACAGGGCTGCCTTTGACTGTCGGTGTGTATCGGGGAAGGATTCCAAGATGTGTGACTTGAGAATAATTAGAGAGGTTGGCTAAGTAAGTTAAATAAGCCTGGAAGTCATAATTATGGCCAACTGTAGACAAGGTGATGAAGTCTCAAAGTTTATCTTTGGCTTTCCTCCAAACCACCCCAAAGGCGCCCTCTTTCATTTCCCCCTTTGTCCCCTCCCCTCGAGTTTGCCCAGGACTCTCTCTTGGCTTCTCACCCCTCCATGGAGGCTCTTTGGGGTTCTTTTTCTCTCATGGAAATTTAGTTCCAATAGGCTCTGTTTGTTAAGACCAGCTAGCTATCAGGACAAGCTGATTTACTTAAAAGCCGGAATCCTTAACCTGATTCTAAAGAGAGGTTTCAGAGGTCAGGGAAGATCCTAAGATATTAAATTTTGCATATGCATTTTCTGGGGGAAAAGACTCATAGATTTCACCAGATTCTAAAATATGTCCATGACCCCCAAAAAGGTTGAAGCCATTACTGGTAAATATCAATAGCTCACAATCAATCATAAGAGGTTTTCTCCTTGGATAATGTTTGCATTTTAACTACAGTGTGAAGTAGAAACCACCATCTGAAAAATATCTTTGCCTCAGGAAATAACAACAGGAGAGTTTTTAGGCCAGAGGTAAGGGAGGTCTTAAGAAAGGCTCTTTGGGGCAGAAATCAGCCTTTTATTGTCTTTGAGATCATACCCAACAGCCACTGCCTAGGATCAAGGGCAACTTTGGAGTTGCATTGTTTTCCTGTGAGCACAACACCATCCCACTCACATAAAACACAGGCTTTTTTTTTTTTTTTTAACATTTCAGAGACACTAATCAGGTTCAGGACATGGTGAAGCTTTAGTCCCACCTCTGTCCCTTGCGCGCTGAGCAACCTTCTGAAAATGACTCGGCCTCTGAGGGTCTCGGTTTCCTCATTTCTAGAATATCTGGGCAGCCCTGTCCAGTCTAAGAAAGCTGCCCAAAGTCTACTAAATAAAATTTCTGTGTAGCCCTATTATTGATATGGAGAGGCTGTTTTCATATTGCAGGGGGGAAAAAACTAACCATTAAGTTGTTTTCTTCCTTTTTAACATATGAGCATCTGTCCAAAGTAGCCAAACCTGCTCTTGAAAGCTTCAGAACAGTTTGTGGTGGATTGTAATTCTTGTCTCAGAAAGATTAATTGGAAACAAACTCTAAGGAAGAAAATTCAAAGCCCATTTCTATGCTTCCTGCCCATTAGACCTTCTAACATGGAAATTGACCGTCACAAAGAGGGTTCGTTATTAGAATGGTCTGCGAGGAGCCCAGCATTCAGCTCCGCGATTGCTCCTCGCCAGCATCCCAGGTGACCCGCATGTTAATGGCCCCCTTTCCGGCTGGGCTGGCCAGGGACGAAGCGCCTACTAACTCCAGGTCCTGCGTTCCTCAACTTTCACCTAAGCACAGCCTTCACGAGCTGGAGACATGTCCATACCACAAACTGTGCTTCAAGTTAGGGCCAACCCTGGTAGTGATGGTCACTCCACTTGTCCACAGTCAGGAAGTAGAATTGTTTTTTTTTTAATTGAAGAAAGCATCTATTGATCTCTGAATTCTCCTGGCCTTTCCCATATTTATTTTACGTCTTTCATCTTTTTATTCCTAAGTACTAGATTCCCCCCTACCCCTGACTAAATTCCCTAGATGAGCCCAGTTTTCTGGTTTCTTAACTCTTCCCCATCACTGGCCTCCTTGCCCTTCCTCTCTTCTTCAAGGACAGAGACCTCTCTTCATTTAGTAATCTTGGCTATCCTAACATAGCTGAGAACCGGGAAGCAAGCAAGAAGCCCCATCAAATGGGCAACGTGGAGTTATCGCAAAAGTTGTTAGCCTTCACTCAAGTTAGGGTTTTGTGGGTTGTTTTTGTTTTGTTTTGTTTTGGTTTGGTTTGGTTTTTTTGCATTACATATAATATCATCTAGGAAAAAGTGCAAGTGTCAAACATACAAATGTGTGGAGAAGACGAAGAGCCAGGCGGGCCCAGGAGAGAGACAAGCTCCAGCAACTGGACTGCTAACCCAGGAACATGCCAGCGGACAGCTGGCAACGAGAGAGGGAGTTGGAAGCAATGAAAAAATAATAAAAGGGGAATAAAAGAATCTTTGCAGTCCGGGAGATCTAAGGGTAAGATAAACGGATCCATTTACCCTCCTGCTAACTAAGCAGATTGTAGCACATCTAGAATGGGAGTGGAGTGGATTAGCAGTTTCGCTTTGAAAGAGGACAGAGGAAATAAACCAAGTGGAAGAACTATTTCACCTGAGCCATTCTTCCCAACATTAGCGTAACGGCAGAGCAGGTGATTGCTCAGGGTAAAGACGGTTTTGGCCATCCTCCCTTGCAGGTGAGTACGGCCAATGGGATGTGTGTGAAAGTGACACGGACAACTTCCCACTTACCCTTCTTTGAAAGAAAGGCTCCTGCCCTCCTTGCGGCCCTCCACTGGCTGGGATGTGGACATGGCGGCTGGAGCTGGGATGAGCAGCTGCATGTCGAGGGTGAGAGAGCAAGGAGAGTCTGGGTTGCTGACACAGCAGAGCCACATTTCACCTCATACCAGTCTTGCTTGGGCTATTTCTTTAAATTCTTTTTTTAATCTTTACCCGAGAATATGTTCACTGATATTAGAGAGAGAGGAAGTCGGGAGCAGGGGCAGGGAGAGAGAAAAAGAGAGAGAGAGAGAGAGACATCGATCAGTTGCCTCCTATATGCATGCCAACTGGGGATCCACCTGGCAACCTAGGTATGTGTCTGACCGGGAATGGCGCCCACAGCCTTTCGGTGAATGGGGTGACGCTGAACTGAGTCCCCTGGCCAAAGCTATTTCTTTATATTCCTAAAGAATACAAACTTACCTTGTTTAAGCCTGATATTTTGGTGTGTGGCAACAGAACCTATATTCTTACTAATCAACGAATGAAACTTCTAACTAGGGATATAATTTGGGGGATCCCGTTGATTATGCCCCCAAATTTCTCTTTCCCTCTCTCTTTTGGCAGTGGCCCTATGGTGAAATGGAGCAGGGCAGGTCAGGGATCCAACACAACAACCCTATGAGGTGGTAGCAGCAGCGCCAGCAGCAGCAGCATTCTAAAATAAAAGATGCGGTTGAGCATCATTCCTAAGACCGTTCACAGCTGGGAGGCACAGCTGGGATCTGAACTGAGGGTTTCTTGAGAGCCCACGGCTTGCTCTTACCGTTTCCATCTGCACCTAACCTTCCGCACTGGTGGGAGATTTCAAGGCTGAATACAGCACCCAGGGCGTGGCCATCACTTTCCAAACCGGGGATACAGCTGGAGGCTGCCCGCTGTGTTCTGACAGTCTGTCTCCTTGAGCCAAGGTGTGCACTACCTGTGGGCCACCTCCTTTAGCCGGAACATCCTTCCTTTAGGTGAAGGGAATGAAAAGTCTTTGGTTAGACTATTATAAATCCCTGTTCAGTTCGGTAAGGAAATTTCTTGCTCCTCTGATCATAACCTATTTTTTTTTTCAGTCAAAATCTCATAGTCCTCGGCCTGTCCAAGGCCACAGCCCAGAATGACAATCCTAAGTCACCGAGAGAAGCTTACCTTCTGCTCAAAATGCTTTGGGAGGCAGGAAACACACTGCCATGACAAACCCCCATGCTGAGAGGGGGCTCCCCAGATGAGGGAGACAGAGAAACTCCAGCCCCCTGGTCTTTCTTTTCTCACACGGGTGGGAAAAATAACAAATAAACACTGTTCGGTGCCAGAAAGGACATTCTGGTACATGAGGCTGTCACTGCTCACTCAAGGGAAAAAAATCAAAAAGAAAAGCCAAGTGTGAAAAGGAGAAGGAGAAATGAAAGAAAAACGAAGAAGACAAGTACGTGGCCCATAACAATTTTCACCTGACGTGGGGAGAGGAGGAAATTAGCAGCGCTGTGGGGGCAGGTTCCGGTTTTCTAGGAAACGGTTCTCTAAGGATCGTCCTGCTTTCGCCTTGCACGGCATCAGTGTGGGGGCAGCAGGCAGGTGAGGGGCCGCCCGCGGGGAAGAGCCCTGAAAACTGCCAAGGGTGCCGGGTTTCTGATCCCCCCGCCCCGGCCCTAGTGAGGACCGATCTCCGTCTCACAGTGCTGGGAACACGCAACGCCCTCATTTCACCGATAAGTGGCGGGAATCTTTAAGATAACAAACAAGTGGCCCAAGATCACATAGATACGTAGTGGTAGACTTGGGATTTTAAAACCAAGACTGTCAGATGTGGAAACCAACTGGAAAGTGGAATTCCTTTGATGCGTAGTGCCAGTGTTCCCCCAGATCACTTCTTGTATTAGCTCTCCATTGTGCATGTCTCTTTTGTCCTTGCTCTTCATTCGACATTTACTAAACACTAACTACGTCCAGTTGCTAGGATACAAAAACATGGCTCTTGCTGACATTAGATCTGCCGACTGATGGAGAAGGCAGCGATGAACCGCTTAAGGATAGTCAAGTGTGAAAGTATTACCGGGACTGTGGCAAGAGTACCTGTGAGGACAGTGATAAAATTAATGCACGGTCATTGACCGCGAGCTCCACGCTGGGCGCGGAGCTGAGAGCTCTGTCCAGAGTATTAGAGGGGGGAGACAAAGAAGAGGCCGTTTTACTGAGGGTGGGGCCAGTCTGCAGATTTAGCAAGTAAAAATATAACCTCCCCAGTTAAATGTGAATTTCAGGGCAACAATAAATGTTTTTTCAGTATGTCTCATAAAATGCTTTCACTTACACTAAAACATTACTCATTGTTTACCTGGAATTCAAATTTGACTGGGACGCCTGGCAATTTTAGGTGAGAAGAGTAAGGGAGGAGTGGACTCTATTTTATAAAGAAGGGGAGTCTTGAAGGAGAGTAGCTTTTCCCCGGCTTTGGGGTGTGGGGATAAAGTAAGGACTCCTGACCTCTACCCTCAGAGGAATCACAGCTATAGGACCAGCATAAACTTACAAAAAGCCAGCAGAATCGCTCTCATAGGATGTGCTAAGCCACCTCACAATCATTTCTTTTCTGCGAATAAGTAGGGAATAAATTAAAACATATATTCGATCACTTTTTAAACGTAAGGACCCCCACTAGTTAGGCAGAGGTGGAAATAAATTGTCAGTGAAGAAGCTCAGTTGCCAAGCACCCACTCAGGATACAGGCTCTTCCTCTTCGCAGGCACCAGGGGTGCTGTGCTTTGACGTGCCCCTCCCCACCCCAACCCACACAAGAAAGGGCCAGGATAAAAGAGAAGCTGGTGTCGTGGAAAGAACAGTTACCTCGCTCCCCGTGACTGGCAGGGTAACTTGGGCTGAGCTTGTCCCCACTTGTCAGTTGCAGCTTCCTCCCCTGGGAAGTCACAAGCCTGCCCCCCCGGCCCCCCACCCCCAACTGATTTCTAGGGACCCTCAAGCCCTCACAAGGATCCAGTTTTAAGTAGCGAGGCTAAGTTAGCTTTCGGGCCAACCACATGGGGCACAGCTTGGTTCTCTAGCCTTCCTGACAATTCCACAAGCTCACGACATTCCTCCAGTAAATCAGCCTTCTCTCTTCTCTAGCTCCGGTGTGTTTCTGCTACTTTCAACCAAGCACCAAAGAGCTCCAGATGACTGCAGGCAGAGAGGTGGTGGGCGGGGTGTCAAGGTCGATTACATCTGTGAAACTTGGGGGTTAAACAAGCTACACCTCATTCTTTATTGCAAGATTTCTCTGGCCCTTTAACAAGGACAGGTCTTTGAGGCTCTCCAAAAGAGAACAGAGTATTTGGGGCTTCACAAACCACCTTTATCAGGGATCTTTTGTTGTTTTGTTAGCGGGGTTTACAGGATCTGTAGCCTGGGGTTCCTGACACCGTGATTTTTGACCTGTGTCTTTAAGTGTTGTGTGTGTGTAATGTCTGCCTGACAAGCCAAGTTTAGGATTTTAGGTAAAGAAACAAAATCTTCCCCTTCTTCACCCCCGCAAGTTACTGGCCATGAACTGATGACTACAGTGAAGCCAAACTGTACTGAGAACTCGCCATACGCCTGCCGTCCCATGACCACGGAACAGTTTAATGTGAGTGAAGCCACACCGCATCGCAGAACTGGAGGCCAGGAGAGCCGACCCAGGTCCTGTTGCCAAAAGCAACTTTCCTGATTGCTTTCTGCCTGCCTGGGATTCCTGTGGTTTCCTCATGTAAGGGGACCCTTCACTTCCTGACATTGCGCTGCTGCCGGCACTGCATCATGGGACCCCTGGAAGGGCTGGCAGCTGGAGAGGGAGGATGAGAGGATGCAGTCTCCCGGCTTGGCTAAGTATTGGTCGCCCACAGGTGGTTCACAGGCACGTACATCAGCAAATCGTGGTTATCAGTGACTTGATTGCTCGCACTAAGGATGTTCTGCTGAGACCAAAGTGTTGGTGAATTAAAAGCCTTCAGCCCTGACTTTTAGCCCTGACTGTGACTGGTGTGGCTTGCTGGATTGAGTGCTGGCCTGCAAACCAAAAGGTCATTGGTTTGATTCCCAGTCGGGGCACATGCCGGGGTTGTAGGCCAAGTACTGAGTTGGGGGTATGTGAGAGGCAACCGCACACTAATGTTTCCCTCTCTTTTTCCCTCCCTTCCCCTCTCTCTAAAAAAGAAGTAAATATTTTTAAAAAGTTTTTATTCAATATGTACCAAACCCATACCCTGTGCCAGGCTTTTTCATACCCTCTCATATTTTGTTTTATCCTTGGCCCCGATGACTGTGCTTTAACCCTCCGTGAATTGCCGGACAGAGAAGGTCCTCCAGTGTGTTGTTTAGAAAGCAGGGAGACTGGTTGAAAGCACCGCAGATTCCCACTCATGCTGGTGTTTCTGAGAAGCAACGCGAATGAAATGGAAACGGAAGCGCAGGTAGGCAACTTAATGCTCTAGCTCGTCCAACTTCTTTGGGGTGTGGGGCCCGTAGGGGTGAGGGGAACTTGCCCAGATTGACTTAAGTGAGCAGTGCAGGACAGAAGCAGAAATACACGTAGGGAAGTCAATGCTGACAGTATGACAGGCTGATTGAACAAAGACTCCCTCCCACTACAAACATATCCAAATGCTGTTCCTGCCTGTGGGTGTCACTGGCAGGAACACCTTGCCATTGTGTGTTTGAAGGACATAAATGGAAGCTCACAAGAAATGCAGGACACGAAGGCTTAAACTTGTAAACAAAATTGAAAAGAAAATATTTACGATTAAAAAAATAGTCTAACTTTGGGCTAGAAGTTATTAACTCCTGGGGACTTCAATAAAGGAAATTCATTGAATACAAAATTACTGTTGACTAAGATTACTCCTGAGGGGTAATCACCAAGCACCTTGCCGAGGGCATTACACGCAAACATTACATGCCCATTTTTATATGTAAAATAGATGTTATAAGATAGGTACTGTTTATACTATCCCTGTTTTACAAAGGAAGAAGTGAAGACAAAGAAGATTTAAAAGCTTGTCCAAGGCCATAGCAAGCAGCAAAGCTATGGCCCAGACATGGCGCTGGTTCTGATACGCATTATGTGCCCGTAACTATTGTATTACATTCCTAATACTTTTCCTGAGACATCGGTCCCATCAGACCTCCTGGGGCAGGTGGGGTTCCTAAGCCCCGTTGCCTCTAGACGTGAGTAGTTATATCCCTCAGCCCTCATCTCCTCCCATACCTCTGAGCTGTACAAACAAATGTCATTTACCGAATGTACCATGCCGAGGAAAATGCACGGAAACATTCATTTAGCCACCTAGGAAATCATGTTCCAATTCAAAAGGGAAAGTCATTGGATGGAAGGAAATGCAACGATGAGTGGCCCCGCTTTCCTTTAGACAAGGACAACTAGGCTAACGAGTCAGGAGCTGGGGTCGGGGAGCGAGGCAGAGCTGTCACCGCAGAGCAGACTGGATAGGGGGGTTAGGCTAAGTGTCCCTAAGCACTGAATGAGAGTTGCTGAAACAGAGGGTCTTCGTGGCTGTGGTCGGCAGGCTGGGGGCTCCCGTAAAGCACAACCAGACCTGGGGACCACATCCAGCCCCCAGCCTGTTTTTGTGCAGTCCACGAGCTAAGCGTGTTTCCTCCATTTTGAAAGTGTTGTAAACAAAACAAAGAACATGTGACAGAGACCATTCGCAGCCCTCAGCGCCTGAAATATTTGCTGTCTGGTCCTTTACAGAATAAATTTGTCAGCAGCCCCTGGTCTGGAATTCACTCTGGGATCAACCACGAGAAAACCATGCGGCAATGAATGTGAAGCCCAAGTAAAAACCATGGTAAGGTTCCACTGGCTTCACTTACAATTTTATAGCCTTTATGTAACTCTTTAAGACAGATTTACCTTAGTCTTTGGGAACAAAGTTTCAGCATTTGGTGGGAAAGGAGAGAAACAGGAAAACAGTCCCCTGTTTCCCAGTTTTACAACTTCCAGCGTGGTAGGTCTCTGGGTACTTGGTGAGTTTTTCCAGGCAGACTCTGTGAGAATGAACAGCTGCAAAAAGATGTTTCCGAAAGGAAACATATGGGATCTCTATCACAGGGAAGAAAGCAAGCAATTATGTAACGCCTACTACATACCAGGTGCTTTCACACCTGAGGAGTCAAAGATCCCATGTGCTTTGCCTGGCATTTACAGAGAGCACACTGGCTCTCGAAGGGCTAAGGGTCCTGCCCAAACCAGACGGCTGGGGGGCGGCAAACCTGGGGTGCATCTCTCAGTTTTCTGATTCCAGGTCCAATGCTCCTTGTTCTACACTTGGCTCCCAATAGCACATGTGAACACGTTCTGAATTAAGAATCTAAAATCCAGAGCCCGGGCCAGGCCCTGCCTGATTCCTCATCTGATTAACGAGGGTTGCAAGGTCCCTCGCAGCTCCGTCCAGCTGCGATTGTTTCTGAGAAGCGATGCAAATGAAATGGAAACGGAAACGCAGGTAGGCAACTTCATGCTCTAGCTCGTCCAACTTCTTTGGGGTGTGGGGCCCGTAGGGGTGAGGGGAACTTGCCCGGATTGATTTAAGTGAGCAGTGCAGGACAGAAGTAGAAATACACGTAGGGAAGTCAATGCTGACAGTATGGCAGGCTGATTGAACAAAGACTCCCTCCCACTACAAACATATCCAAATGCTGGATAAATATTTTAAAACTTTAAAATACATAGCCTGAAAGAAAGCCAAGAGCGTTCCCAGGTGCCAGAAACAAAAACGAAATTCAAAACCTGCGATGTGAGCTCCAGCTGACACGCTAAGGGGAGCAGGAAAGAATCGGACCTGGAGACCAGGCCCCGCAACAAACGTGGCCAGGGGGCCATTTGGGCTGGAACTGAGACCACTGGTTAAAACTGAGACTCTCCAAACTCCTTCCAGGACTTGAAAGGAGAACTGAAAGAATCCTGTCTACTGCCCAAAGAAGCAACAAGGAAGTCAACTGCCTTTTCTGAGTTCTGGGTGGGAAAATATATGCACCCTATGGGAAGTCCCAAACCCAGCCTGGGTACCGGGCAGGAACTTAAGCTCTCTGAACGTGATAAGAAACTCGGGCAAGAAAGTAACGTAATCACTGCTCCTGACCTGTGGGACCAGAGGAACCCGGAGAGAAGCACGGGCAAGACTGCCCCGCAGGGAACTGCCCACAGTCCGGGGAACATGGGACTCTCAGCAGAAAGAAAAGTAAAAGCTTACAGTAAAAGAGTCACTAATTATGTGATTTTAAAAAAAGGATCAGGGGGAAGCATCAGCTGATAAACCGAAGGTAATAAAATTGTCCATTTAATCTCTTTAATCAACCCCAGAACTAGGAATAATAGAAAATCTGAAAGACCAAGGTAAAATAAATATGTTTAAATTGAGGGGATTAAAGAAGGCATAGTAAAAATCAGAATGATAGGACTCTTAAAAATTTAAGTGAGCAAGTTGAAGAATAATCAAAGAGAACTTTTACAACTGAGAACTATGATCATGAAAACTTTCAATCCAAATTCAGTACCAGGTTAGATACATTTAAAGAGAACTTGTGGGCTGGTAGGCTGATTTGAGAAAATCATCTGGAATAAAACGGAGAGATAAGAACCTAGAAAATATCAAAGAGAGTTTAAGAGACATGGGGGTTAACTAATACAATTGGAATTTTAAATCTAAGTCAAATATAAGTTCCAGAAGAAAATGGAGGGACGAGGTTAGAAGGAACTCAGAGATAAATGGCCGAGAATTTTCCAGAATTTAAGAAGGTTTGCGAATCCCAAGTAGCATAAAAGAAAAGAAAACAAACCAAAAAAGCCACATAGTTACATACATTGGAGCCAAACTTTTTAAAAGGAAACTCTTAAAAGCTCTTGAATAGAGGGATTACCTACAAAGAAATGATAATTAGGCTGACCACAGAATTCTAACTAGCAACAATGGAAGAGTTTCTCTTATACCCAACTAAACTACTGTTACCGAATGAAGGAGAAATAAAGGTATTTTCAACAATAAGGCTAAAAACGTTTATCACTGACATCTGTTGTTGCAAAAACTACTATTTTGATATGTTTCAGAAAGAAGCCCAAATCGAATCCCCTAAGAACTATGAAGCAAGAAGAAACGATAAGCAAAGAAATCGATAAGCATTGACTTCAAACAACGACAGTAATGAGAGCTAATTTGGAAGAGCCAAAAGCAAGTGAAATTAAAATACTAAGAAACAATAACATGTAATATGGGGAGAAGTATTTTAAATCCTTGTATTTGGGGGAAGGAACACAAAGAAATACTGAATAACTAGTGAGATCTACATGATATACTTTTTGCTGTAGCCAGTAAATATTTAAAATACAAGGAATACTTTCAAGCCAATAGAGGGAGGTGGGGGAGTAGTGTAATAAAACAATATAATAAAGGGAAAAAGGAAGAATAAGAAGGGAGTGGGGGAAGGACATATGGGCAAGATGTTCAGAAAATCCTTTGCAGGATCAAATTCTCAATTCGACCCAGTCCCTGCTGAGGTTGGGCGCCACCTAGTGGTGGTTGTTTACTCTGATGAGTATGGACCGAGATTGCCAGGTGGAGTAGCTGACGGGGACCCACTCCTTGACACTCCAGGGCCTGCCCTTGCACCCGCGCCCAGCGGTCTTCCACAGAAGACGAGAACTTTGATCCACCTCCTGACTAAGAACCGGGGCTGGGCACGCAATAGGAGCCTGTTATCAACTGCGTTAGACCAAAACTCACGTCTTGGCCCAGGTTTATTAGGTTCAAAAAGAAAAACAGCTGAAGATTAATATTGAATATTCAACTCGAAGAGTTAGAAAATGAACAGGATATGCCAAAGAAAGTAGAAGAAAGGAAAATGACATAAGTAAGTACGGATTTAATTAATTAGAAAATCAACAGAAACTGTCACCAAAATCTAAGGTTTCTTTTAAATGAGTAAAATCAGCATCTGGCACAGAAAAAAAAAAAAGTAATATTTTTAAAATTTAGTGAGATATTATTAAAGAAATATGTTTTTGAATATGTAATTTTATACCAATATAAAGTTTAAAGCAAATTAATTAATGTTTTACCTTTTTTAACCTGTAATCATTTTATTTGTTTTTACACATATCAAAACACACAGAGTTATGCATGTGAATGATGGCATGTGATCATATACATGATATTTTAAGTGTCTTGTATGTGCTTTCAATGTCTTGACTTAACCCTTTACCCACATGCACCCACGTGCCCTGTGTGGATGATAGGATATCCATTTATTATGAGTAAAAACAAAAGGTATTTCATTTTCATCTCAAACAAGAAGTTCTGGAGATACTTGGCTGCTGACAGTTCTCTTGGCCTTTCCTTCATGGTCTCAAGATGGCCACTGTAATGTCAGCCATCCAGCCCTCATCCCAGTCAGGATGCAGGAAGGAGCCAGGACAACCAGCCAAATTCTCCTTGTATCTCTTAAGCCAGAACTGTGTCACATGGCCACTCTGCCTGGAAAGTGACTAGAAAGCAGGGGACCGGGAATGGGCTTGGGTCAAGAAATCAACATTATCTGCCATACTACGTTCACAGGCTAAATCGCATCCTTCCATACATTTCTTCATGGTCCTATAATCCTAAACAGATATATTTACACTCATGTATATAGTCGGTTATAATGAGGCAAGGAAGTACCAGGCTACACCTGTATTCTTGGTTTCCTCCTTGGGTAAAAGCAGCCCTACCTTCTCCTGCAAATCAGGAACAACGTGGCAGGGAAGGCACCCAGCAGAATTCTAACTGCAAGGGGTGTTAACGGACCAAGGTTACACTGCTCAAATCTGCTGGCTCTGAAATCCGACACCGCACTTCCCACAGGCTGCTGCTGGCCGGGAGCTGGGCACTGCAAGGGCTCTATGGTGGGCCCTTCCTAGGAGACAGGGGGCTCTTCTAACGACTGACTTCAGGTCAAGACCTCCCACCCAACCTTCCTTCCCTCTCCACTTCACCCAACATCAGACTCGCATCCCAGCCTGACCATTCTCTCAGCCTCTCATGACTCATTTCCTTTCCTAGGCTTTTGCTCCAATAAAATCCCTGCATGTTTAATCCTGTCTTGGTGTCGGCTTCTCAGAGGACCCAGACTAACCGTCAATGACCCCTCCATATGGTGACTTTCTTCTTGCCTGTTGGAACCTGGACACAACTCAACTGTAACTTGTAGTTCATTGGGACCCCTGCTGTATCCCCTGGTTAGAGTGCTCTTATTCTGGGGACAAGGACCTTCGACTCTACAGAGTTCAGCCGTACAGGGATGGGAAGCGCAAAACCTACCAGTGGACCACTCCTGGGTGCACCCTGGGTTTTCTTCCTACTGGTGACGTAACGTCATGTAGAGGTCTATGGTTTAATACATGCCCTACACGCTGAAGCGTGGCATCTCATTAGCAAATGGTCAAACAGGGCTGCCTCTGTGCTGGAATTGTAGACTGTTCCGCCTTCCAACACACCAGCTGCTCCTGGATGGAGCCACGTGATGCAAAAGTGGGCCTCGGTGTCATGTCCCCACTCCCACGCCTCCTTCACTATGACGTGGGTCCCTGGTCAGATACCACGTTATGCGGGTTTCCATGACAATGAATAGATATTCTTTAAACTCGTAGAACGTGGAGCCTAGATAAAGACTCTGCAGGTGGAAAAGACGGCCCAACCCCTAAAGCACATCTCAGCCTCCAATGTGGCCTCCCAGTGGTTTTCTCCTCCTTATATTAACACTCTTGTGGAGTCTCTTTCGTGTTGAAAAGGACTGACCTGTATAACCAACAGGATATTAAAAAATGATATGTGTGACAGCCGAAGCTATGTCATGAAAGACGTGACTTCTGCCTTGTGCTCTAGGAGCACCTATTCTGGGGAAAGCCAGCCACCATGTGTTAAGACGTTCAGGGGCTTTATGGAGATGTCCACGTGGAGAGCAAATGAGGCCTCCGGCCAAGAGCCAGCATCTGACCAAAAACTCATGCAGTCCCCTAGCCAGAACTGCTGAAATCTCTGACCCACAGAAGTCACAAGATAGAGGAAATGATTTTCTGGTACTAAGCCACTTAGTTTTGAGGTTATTTGTTAGGCAATATTAAATAAGTGAAATAATCACCAAATCAGCCTCAATTTGGGGGCCTCGGTAGCTATCTGGCTCCTGAACAAATCACCCTACTCCTTTTCCTACACAGAAAGCAAAACCATTCTAACTACATGCTAAGATATCCTCTATAACGAATCTGATTATTCACGAATCCTTCGTGTCTGGACTCTATAGAAATTACAGAAAAAGGTAATTCAATCTCCTGGTTACTGAAGAAAGAATAAACATTCTTCCCACAGCAAACGTACTAGACATGCTAAACCTAACCACTACAAAGACAGCAATCCAAGAAAGCGAAAAAGCTGGTGCCATTAATCACCATCTTTCATCTTGTTTTATTCTTCGGATAAACTTATGTTTAGGTGGGCCACCAGAGGACTGTGGGCACTATTATCCTAGAAGATTTCCAATACTAAACGTCTTTTTCTGATTATATTAGTGGTGATATTAACAAATGTGATGATTTGATATTACATAATAAAGTATAACATTTGGAAAATCAGCATAACTTGATAAACCAGTATTTCCCAAACGACTAATTTTCACAATTATGCATGGATAAAAGATACATTAACAGAGCATGAGAAAACAATATTTTAGTGCACAAAATGTGAAAAGTTTATGGCTATGGTTTCAGATCCTACAGTGAAACTAATATTTAGTACACTCTCACTTTTCAAGTTTTATGTAGCAGCAAAGAAAACTATCCACAGCAGAACTAGGACAAATAATCCAAAAATGTAGGCGGAAACACAAAAGGCTCCAAACAGCCACAGCAATCAAGGAAGAAGAACAAAGTTGGAGGTACCATGCTGCTAACAGCAAGCTATATTACAAAGCTATAGTGACCCAAACAGCATAGTACAGACATACAGATCAGTGGAACAGAATAAAGAGCCCAGAAATAAACCCACACCTATATGATTCATTAATATTTGACAAAGGAGGCAAGAACATAGAACGGAGTAAAGACAGTCTCCTCAATAAATGATGTTGAGAAAAAAATGGACAGATACATGCATAAAGTAAAACTAAACCACCTTCTTACACCATATGCAAGAATAAACTCCAAATGGATTGATGACTTAAATGTAAGACTTGAAAACATAAAATTCCTAGAAAAAAAACACAGGCAGTAAAATCTTAGCCATTTCTCTTAGTCATAGTTTTTCTGATATATCTGCTCAGGCGAGGGAAACAAAAGAAAAATAAACAAATGAGGCAAACTAAAAAGTTTTTGTGTAGCAAAGGAAATCATCCACAAAACAAAAAAAACAACCCACTGATTGGGAGAACATATTCACCAATGATGCATCTGATAAAGGGTTAATATCTAAAATTTATAAAGATTTTATACAACTCAACACCAGGAAAAAAACAACAACAATCCAATTGAAAAGTAGCACAGAACCTGAATAGACACTCTCCAAGGAGGACATACAGATGGCCAATAGGCATGAAAAGATGCTCGATATCATTACTCATGAGAGAAATGTAAATTAGAACCACAGTATCACTTCACACCTGTCAGAATGACTATCATTAATAAATCAACAAACGAGTGCTGGTGAGGATGTGGAGAAAAGTGAAACCTTATGCACTGTTGGTGGGAATGCAGACTGGGGCAGCCACTGTGGAGAACAGTATGGAAGGTGTACAAAAAGTTAAAAATGAAACTGCCTTATGACCCAGTGATTCCACTTCTGAGGATATATCTGAAGAAACACAAAACACTAATTCAAAAGAATACACCCCTGTGTTCATTGCAATATCATTTACCACAACCAAGCTGTGGTAGCAACCCAAATACCCATCAATAGACAAGTGGATAAAAAGTAGTGGTAAATATATACAATGGAGTATTACTCAGCCATAAAGAAAGAATAAAATTGTACCATTTGCCACAGCATGGGTGGACATAGAGGGTATTATGCTAAATGAAATAAGTCAGTCAGAGAAAAAAAAATACCATAAGATTTCACTTACACGTGGAATCTAAAGAACAATATAAATGAATAAACAAAACAGAAACAGATCCATAGCTACAGTGAAAAGACTGATGGTTGCCAGGAGGGAGGAGGGTTAGAGGACTGGGTTGAGAAGTAGAGATTGGTAGGTACAAAATAGTCACAGGGATGTAAAGTACAGCATAGGGAATATAGTCAATAATACTGTAATAACTATGTGTGGTACCAGGTGGATACTGGAACTACTGGGGAAAACATTTTGTAAAGTATATGATTGTCTAACCACTATGATGCACACCTGGAACTAATACTGAATGTGAAATGTAATTGAAAAGTAAATAAGTAAATAAAAATAAAAATAAGATCTTTCAGAAAAACCAAGAAGTAATATACATTTGTTCCAAAAGAGAATTCATTCCATATTTACATGAGCACTTAACAGAGTCAGAACTCTGTGGTTTCTTCTTTCATTCCTTCTGTTTATCTCTTATTGAATGTTATATCCTATTTATTTTTCCTATCTCTGAAGAGGTCCTATTCCTTTCTTTCTGAATATTTAAGTTCTGTGATCCTCTGGATTAAGATCAATGCTTTGGAAATAAAGCATCCTTATTCTATCTGATTCACCCTTTTTTGGTTTCTCCCAAAATTATCTTCTTCTACATCAGCCAAATGCATTATTACATGCTAGATCAAATGTTAAGCACAGGGTGGGAGAGGGATAAAAAATCATCTCCATTTATGTTTTCAAGAAGTTTGTCCTCCTGGTTACACCAATCCACATTTTCATTTCTTAACCAGAAACAGAGAGGAGAGAACAGTATATGTACACATGGCAATGTCATTAAAAGTCCACACATCAGCACATCAGTTTCTTACACACTTTTTCAGTTCTTACTACCATGGAATGATATTTTCAGAAACTCAGTAGAATATTAAAAAAATAAAAGGAATGAAGAGTGTCCAAAGCCAGCACTTTTAAATGAAACATCATGTCATAAAGATACTTTTGAATGGGATGTGTTGAACTGTTTGTGTGTATCACTTAAATTTCTATTACTTTGCTTCTCTGCTATTGCTATTTGCTGATTACATATGAACCCAGGCTGAGGATAAAAGTTTCAGATAATAATTACTGTCTGGGGTGGGTTGAATTTTGTCATAAAATAAGTAATGGGCTTATAAAGATTACCCATACAAGGTGAGGCAAAAGTAGGTTTATAGTACATGAAACACAGAGTTTATTTTTATATTACTATTTATTAATAATTGCATTATTTTCCATATGAACAACTACAAACCTACTTTTGCCCCGCCCTGTATAAAAAGGAATCTGACTTCCGCCCAAGATGGAGGCATAGGGAGATACACTTTGCCTCCTCGCACTACCAAAAGAAGGACAACAACAAATTTAAAAACAGAAAACAACCAGAATGGCCAGAAAATCAAACTATGGAAGTCCAACAGCCGAGGAGTTAAAGAAGAAACATTCATCCAGACAAGTAGGAGGGGCAGAGAGGGAGACAGGAAGCTGGGGCAGAAGGGATGCAGCAAGACAGCAGCTGGAGGACAGAGTGAGGGAGACGGCAGCTGGTGGTTCCACATTTGCATGAGGATAAACAGGAAGGAACAACAAGGGAGTGAGACAGACCACACAACCCAGGGTTCCAACACAGGAAAAGAAAGCCTCAAAACCTCTGACTGTAAAAATCTGTGGGGGTTACAGTGGCAGGAGAAACTCCCAGCCTCACAGGAGAGTTCACTGGAGGAGCCCTCAGGGTCCTAGGACATACATAAACCCGCCCACCCAGGAATCAGCACCAAAAGGGTCCAATTTGCTTGGGGGTAGTGGGGGAACGGACTGAAAGCCCCTGAGAGCCGACTAAGTGGCACTGTTCCCTCTCAGACCCCTCCCCCACATACAGCGCCACAAAGCAGCAAATGGTTGCCCTGCCCTGTGGAATACCTAAGGCTCCATCCCTTACAACAGAACAGGCACACCAGAGACAAAAAAATATGGCCCAAAGTAAAGAGCTGATCAAAGCTCCAAAAACAGAACTAAGCAATGAAGAGATAGTCAACCTAACAGATGCAGAGTTCAAAACACTGGTAATCTGGATGCTCACAGAAATGGTTGAGTATGGTTGCAAAATAGAGGAAAAAGTGAAGACTATGAAAAGTGAAATAAAGAAAAATACACAGGGAACCAACAGTGAAGGGAAGAAAACTGACTGAAATCAACTAGTTGGATTTGAGCAAAAAGAAGAAATAAACATTCTACCAGAGCAGAATGAAGAAAGAAGAATTCGAAAAAATGAGGAGAGGTTTAGGAACCTCTGGGCCAACTTTAAATGTTCCAACATCTGAATCGTAGGGGTTCCGGAAGGAGAAGAGGAAGAGCAAGAAACTGAAAACTTATTTGAAAGAATAATGAAGGGGGACTTCCCCAATCTGGCAAAGGAAACAGACTTCCAGGAAGTCCAGGAAGCTCAGAAAGTCCTAAACAAGTTGGACCCAAGGAAGCAGATGCCAAAGCACCTCATAATTATATTACCCAAGATTAAAGATAAGGAGAGAATCTTAAAAGCAGCAAAAGAAACAGAGATAGTTATCTACAAAGGAGTTCCCATAAGACACTCAGCTGATTTCTCAAAAGAAACCTTACAGGCAAGAAGGGACTGGAAAGAAGTATTCAAAATCATGAAAGTCAAGGACCTACATCCAAGATTACTTTATCCAGCAAAGCTATCATTTAGAATGGAAGGGCAGATGAAGTGCTTCACAGATAAGGTCAAGTTAAAGGAGTTCATTATCATCAAGCCCCTATTACATGCAATGTGAAAGAGACTTATCTATGAAAAAGAAGATCAAAACTATGAACAGTAAAATGACAACAAACTCACAACTATCTACAACTGAACCGAAAAACAAAAACAAACTAAACTAGAACAGGAACAGAATCACAGAAATGGAGATCACATGGAGGGTTATCAACAGAGAGAGGGAGGGGAAAGAATGGGGGAAAAGGTAGAGGGAATAAGAAGCATAATTGGTAGGCACAAAATAGACAGGGGGAGTTTAAGAATAGTATAGGAAAAGGAGAAGCCAAAGAAATTATATGTGTGAACCATGGACATGAACTAAAGGGGGACAGGGGATGCTGGTAGGAAAGGGGTGGGTGGAGGGGAATAAAGGAGAGAAAAAAATGGGGCAACTATAATAGTATAATCAATAAAATACACTTTAAAAATATCCAAAATTATCTAAAAAGACTATGAAAATACACTTCTCTTTTCCAATTAAATACCTGAGGCCAGATTTTCAGCATATACTTCAACCAAGCAGCATATTATAATAGGCGAAATGCAGAAGTACAGATGACAGCGAGCTATCTTTTAGGGAGCCAGACATGCAAGAGATCCACAAAACTGTCAAACAGTGTCACACTTTTCATGAATTACTTTTTTGTTTTGGAAAATACAGTAATTTCCCATAAGAATATATTAAGATAATGGTTTTATTCTCCTTTTAGTTAAATAAATTAATGATTTAATGTTCTTGTTTTAAATTTCTAATACTGTATATATTGCTAGATTTAACACAGAAAAACAAAAGTTATTATTGGGGGAAGGGTTCTTCAATAATTTTTAAGAGTATAAAGGAGACCAAAGAGTTTGAAAACTGCTGACTTCATGAAGTCGGAACTACTGTTACCATCCCCGTTCTACAAATGAAGAAATTTAAGATGAGAGAAGTCAGGGAACTTCCTTAGAGTTATGCGGAAGATGCTGAGTAGTGGAGGTAAAAGATCCAACCAAGGCTACCTGGCTTCAGAACCCGGATTCTTCCCTACTTCACCATATTGCGGGGTTCGGTCAGACAATCCAGCTATAGTAGCCCCAGGAGCTGGCATCATGCTCACCCTCAAATTTGCCCATTACCAGTGGAACAAAGCCCCATCCTCGCTCTTCCAGGCCTACTGCAAAAGGCAGCGTAACCCCTCCCAGGATAGGACCTCCAAGAATGAAAGCAGGTTGGTGATTGCCAAGGTGAATACCATGCTGGGTACTGGGAGGGGTGGGAGAAGTGGTCAATCCTCGCCCGTCCTCAAGTTGTTCTATGTATATGTCCAGGTTCTCCTGGTTCTTAGAGTGGGTATTTTCCAATGGGGTTGAAATTGGAAACAGTGATGAGCCGATCAGTTGCTGCCTGCCTCCGCCCCTAGTTCTTCCCTACCCAACACCATAGACACGGAACTCACATTAGTTAAAATGTAATAATGTGGAATGTTCAGTTCCTCAGTCTCACTGCCATATTTCAGGTGCTTGTGATTCACACTCCATTCATGGGTCTTGCAGATGCTGCGGTCCTTGGAAACCCATGGGACCTAACAAGGAATGTGCTGGCTTTGCCGTGAGCTGAACCTGGGCCATTGGACCATGAATGTCCCTCAGACGTTGGTGGCAATGGTGGTCAGAGTGATGAAAAGTGCTGAGAACCGGCGTCTGCCCTGGGTATTAACAAGTGTTGGGTTTCTCACGGCAGACTTCACACCTTCTGCATCAGACTCCCAGGTGGGCCTCAGCACCGCGGAGCCAGCATCTCTGGAAGCAGCATTTTGGCCAGACAGTCTCAGCTTTCTTTCATCAGCATTGGGATTTATCACTTCCCAGAACCAAAAACCCATCAGTCTTTTTACGTCCTCTGGAGAGGTACCAGCAAGGGGCCTCCGTCCTCTCCTGGGTTAGTGTTACCTAGACTGGGGCTGAGATTCTTAAAACTTTCGGGAGGTGTCCATGAGAATCCACTTGCCAGAGCCTCTCCTTTTATCTACCTTTTTGTTATGTTTTCTTAGGAATTCTTTGAGGTGTAAACTCCAAGTAGGTGTGACCGCAACCAGGTGCATGCTCTCCCTCCCAAAGGAGATGGGGAGGAGACTGCAATGGGGTTCTGACTGGATGAGGAACCTCATTAATCAATGTGGGTGGGGCTGGCAGAAAAGCTTGGAAGACTCACAGAATTTCCTGAAATTCTCTTCAAAGCACAGTTCGGTATTCTCGTTTCACAGGATCTTTGCTATAACACGACTTTCCTTGGCACAGAGAACGGGGTTACGGAGGCCCTTGCTGGGCCCCAGCCAAGGAAGTCAGGTTAGCGGAAAGTACCAGAAGTATTGTGTGAGAACACAGTGTCACTTAGAGCACAGGCCTGGAGAAGGACTCCCAGAGGCTGTTAGATTGCAGGGTTCCAAGACACAGCCAGACACAGTGGGGAAGTTTGTGATGAGAGAAGACACTGGACCTCATGGGACCAGGTAAGTGTAATGTGGGATGAACATTCCAGAACCAAGGCAAGGCTCACACAGGCAGAACTGCAGCTGGATACCTGGCCAAGCCCAGCTACTCGCTGACACTGCCCAGGAAAGCCATGACCCTTCCTCCTATGAAGACACGGCCCATCAGACATTTATGAAGCACCTGGCAGGTGCAGAGGACCGTGTGTGCAACCGTGGTTTCTCTGCCGTAAAAGTCACTGATGTTCAAGTACAGGTCAAAAGTGCAGCTATGAGGTGTAAAAAAAAAAAAAATCAAATAAATAAGGAAACATGAAATTATCTGTGAATGCGGTTCAAAGAAAAGGATCATGAAGGCAAAAAATTAATTGTGATTATCCTTTAAAAGAGGATGGTTAACACGAACAGACTAAAAGTTGATTTTTGGCTAGCTTGCAGGCTGGGAGCTGACAAAGGGGTGCGTGTGTGCACGCACGCGCATACACACCCTAGAAGCGCGAACGCTGACCCACGCCCCCTCTCCAGGATTTGTTTCCTTACCACAGACTTCTCCCCCTCTCCCTGCGTCTCCCCTCTGCCTTCATTCCTCCCGCCCCCTTGCCCGCTCAGCTGCCTATGACTTCGCTGATGAAAGCCACTGGGAAGCAGACATTGTTATCCGCACGCCATCCCACCCCCGCGACTCTGAATCCTTTTGTTGCCCAGCACCCTCTGCGCCTTCCACCCCTTACAGACCCAAACCTCGGCCGCTTGCCTTGCTTCGACTGGGATTGTTTCCCAGGGTGTGGTAAGGAGAATTCTAGTGCCAGCAATCCCATGCCATTTCTGGATCCGAAAACGCTGGCAGCCAAAGAAATGACGATTGATACCATCAGCCCTTCGGGGAACCCGCCACTCTCGGGTCACTTCTCCCTTTACTCTCATTTCCTTCTTTATTACAGCAGCGAACAAATTATACACAGATTCCAAATTGAGGCCCCCGTCCCTCTTCGTTCTCTGAATCTTCGGCTTCTCCCAGGACCTCTATGGCTGGGGCGTGTGCGGTTGTTCTCCTGCGAAGCAGAGCACGAGCCATGGCCCCGTGTGACCCAGTCTCAATCTTGTGAATGAGAGGGTCTCCTTGTCCCTTGGTTTGTGTCAGACAGGCACACACAGGGCCTTGCTCGGAGTTCCTGCCCAATAAACACTGGCCTATCAGTTACTTGGTGCGGGGTCCTATTTCGAGCCCCGGGAAAAAGAAGCCCACCTCTCCCAGAGCTTGTCAATGCCCTGGAGCGTCTGAGAAGCTGAGAAACGTCAGTGGTTCCTGTGTCACTGTTACTCTAATCTGAGTCGGCAGCACTCACTGGGGCTAATGAAGTCAAGGACCAGTTCCCAAAAGACAAGCAGGCTTTGCACAAAGAAAAAACATGTGCTGCGCAGCCCTGACTCCCCCCGTCCGAGGTCAAGGGCTGCAGAGTGTGGCCTCCATCTAGCTGGGGCCAAGTGTAGGCTGATTTAAGTCATGTTCATCCTGGGAGGCCGGGACGAGACAGGCTTCAAAGGAAACATCCCACTAAGGGTTAGCACCAACAGCAGGAAAAAATAAAAGCGAGCACATTAGCATCGAAACTGTTTCCTCCTCTTCTTTCTCCAAGCCCTAGACAGTGTTTCACCCACAGCTGACACCCACCTCAATGCTACCCCAAGCCCCGGGGCCAATGCTTCTTCATGAATTTTCTTGCATACGTCTACCTGTGTAAGTGGCACCAGGGACACAGAGCTACTCTCGCACATATGCACACATGGACTGTGGGACCCTGGACAGGTTACTGAGCCTCTCGTTCCACATCCATAAAGTGACAGAATGAAAATAGCCACCTCACAACCCTACCTCGTGACAGTGAAGTCCAATAAAGCACACTGAAGTGCTCGGTCGATTGCAAATTGACATAGAACTACCATCAATGGTTCTGAAGTGGATTCCAGCTCCAGAATTAAAAAGAAGCGCTTTTCCAATGCTTCTCTCTCAGTGGTTAAAACTATCCTCTCCGATCCGTGGGAATCAGGTCAGCCTGGAGGAGGGCACAGGCGGTGTTTCTCTCCCAGACGTGTGCAGAATTATCTGGGTAACAACCTACTGAATCCAAGTCATACAGTGGTTTAGGTGTATACAGTACTTTTTAAACTCCTCAGGTAATTCCTGAGGTAGACAAGCCCTGGACCAGCAGAGCCTCTCAACCTTCCCACATCCCACAGCCTAGGACAGACTGTCTCCAACTTTCACCTGAGGTACCTGCTGAAAATATAAATCCCCACCCTCCATCCCAGATGCCCTGAATCAAATCGTGGGGGAAGGGCCTAGAAAGTAGGTGCATCTTGTCACCTGGCAGTTGGGAAACGCTGCCTAAGGCTTCTCAAATGTTTACTGTGTAAAGGACGACCTGTGAACCCTGCTTTTTAAAAATAAAGCGGGTCAGGCATGCCCACTCTAAATAAATTTAATTTGGAAAATCTGGGATGGGCCCTGGAATTTTCACTTTTAACAAGCACCCTCAGTTGAGTGTCAAGGCTGCCACCCCATAGGAAACCCTGCCGCAACCCCCCGCAGTGACCTCACAGAATGGAGGACAAGTCCTATGTAATGCCAGCTCCTCTTCCACACCTGGACTGGACACTCCTGCTTGGACTTCCTGGTGGCCATTGAGGAGGGTTGCCTCATTCTGAGAAGGGACATCCCTGAGCCACTCCAAGCCTTGGCAGCAAAAGCTGTCCAGTGGGGCATGTGGATGAGGTGCTGAGACAAGCCAAGGAATGCTGCATTCCTGGGGCTGCTCCCTGGCACTGCAGAGCTTCAGGCTGTGAGCCAGCCCACATGTGACACTGCCCCAAGGAAGGGCGCTCCCGCCCCGGCACTGTGGATGTCTACAGGGACCTGCCAACTGTCAACACAGCTGGGAAGCCAGGCAGGTTCCCCTCCGTCACTCAGCCTCTCAGAGCCCTCCCTGCTGCGACCTTGGACTCCATGCCCTCTGGACCTCAGGCCTCTCCACCCAGAGCACCCTGTGGACAAGGACCTCTTAGAGTTTGTGATGTATCTCTGTCCCCAAACAAGGAGCCATTCGTTATGGAAAACGTGAAGGGTGGGGCATTTTCTCTCTTACTCTAAGCTCCTGCCAGCACACAACTGAGAATTTCTGCCCTCTCCAGTGTCCTGAAGAAAAAGGCTACTGCTTCCTCCCCACCCCTCTTTGGCTTCTCCCTGAGAGATAACAGAGGATCCGTTTACCTGTGTAGGAAGTGGGCAGGGGCGGGGGCGGGGTTGGGGGGGGCGGCGGCGGTCTTTGTTATGCCACTGCCCTTGGCTGGAGGTGTGTATCCAGTGGCTACCTCTACCCCTCTTCCTCTGCTTCCTGGACACTCTGTGTCTTGTCCCTTTGATGGTACGAACCTTAAGGTATGGACCCAGAAAAACAGTTCGTAAAAGCTTGCTTCAAAATGCAAGAGGGTCTGCGGCTCCACTACTTGCCCCTAAAGATGTCATCTTATTTCTGCACTCCCACCTCCCCTCCGCTTTAATCTCTCTATAGAAACCAAGGTCAACTGACAAGTTGAATATGGATGATGAATTGAGCATGGGGAGCCCTGGAACACTGAGGGACAGACTGACCGGCTGGCTGATGGACTGGACAGGCTCCCAATTAAAAACTTACATCCCACTTGTATTGACTCCAACAGTGGATTTTTCATAGTCTCCAACAAAAGTTTTGGTTGCTTTTTTTTTTAATGGGGAGGGAAGTGACTTTAGGGAAAACCTGCAAATTGAACATAGCCATCTGCCTTCTTCCCCTCCCAAAACATCACTAAAATGCCAGCAAAGAGATTTCTTTTTCTTAATAGCTACATCCAAAGGCTGGTAGTCCACAAGAGGAAGCACAAAGAGCAAAATTTTTGAAGACAAAAAAATGCATGAATGTATTTCCTACACCAAAAAGCTGAGAACCAACTCGATTTACGCCAAGAAATCCTCAAAGTCTTAGAAATTAGCAACAATGGGTACCTCTGGAATTGGGGGGCTAAGCGAGATAGCCAAAATAAATTGGATTGGTTGCCAGACTATATTTGAGAGTCAGGTCTCTAAAGCCCCTCCCAGGACAGTCATGTTAGATAATTTGCTGCCTTTCTCTAACCAGTCTTATGACCTCTGTAACCCCCTAAACTATGTGCATTTATTGCTTTTTTTTTTTTTTTAAAGAAAGGAGGGAGGGAGGTGGGAAGAAGGGATTCTCCATTGAGGAGTATGTTAAGGATCAATTTCCCCTCTTCTTCCCTCTCTGTCCGCTCATGGTTCCAAACCAACTCTGCCCCAGTGTGGGGAAATTTTCGTGAGAACAGGAACTCTGTGGCACATGACTTCATAGCTTGGCTTCAGTTTAAGGCATTTAAACGAGTCTATCCAAGGACTCCATGTCTTCTTCTTTGTGCCAGGCCTCAAGGTCCTACTGGAGGCCCTGACCCTCAAAGCTAGTGCCCCACCAACCTGCACAGCTGATTTCCATTATCTCCAGCCAAGGCCAAGGTCATTTCTTTGGCCGTGAAGAAGACCCTTTTCCTCCCTGGCCCAGATCTGCGTGTTGAACCCAAAGGCCGCCAAGCCACACTCCTTTCTGCCTGTGCGCCGGAAGTACATTTTGTCTCCATCATTTCTTCCTGCTCCGGTGGTCAAGGCTCCTCTTGCCTGGAGCCCACCCAGTCTCTCCATTGTCAGGAAGTTCATTCTAGTTTAGATCCACACTCGTCCTTTCTAGGGATTTCTTCTTGGGCAAAATGGATTTTTTCCCAGCTCTGCCTCAGGCCAGCCCCAGCGGTCCAGGTCCTGTTTGGGGCTCTTCTGCTCCAAAACCCACTTCCCTCCATTATCAAGGGAAAGGCCATGACCTGGCTCTGGGAACCTCGCTGGGCCAAATCGCGGCTCTTTTAACTCTTAGTTAGAATCCTGTTTCAGTTTCATTTTAATGTAGAAACCCCTAGTTGCCTCCCTGACACAAGTTGTCACCTTTAGGAGACCAGGGATTTCTAAACCAGTTCTTGAAGCAGTTACCTGAAATAGGAACTCTGTGGTTATTTTGCCTGTGGGGACTCTAATGTCTCTGAATACTTGTCCTCAGGAAATCCTGGGTTCCAGCTTTACATCCGGTACTCTAGTCCACATACCACCAGAGCAGATCCTAGTTTTCATATCCATAGCCCCGGAGCAGCCTCCTGAAAACAGTTTCCGGTCCTACTGTGTAGTCATTTAGATGCTATGCCTTGGGGTCCTGACTCCTGAATCAGCTGTGTGATCTCAAGCAGGTTACTTAACTTGTCTGTTTACTCGTCTGGGGATAAAAGCAGTACTTGTCTCATGCATTTGCATATTAGTTAATGCATGTATTTACTGAGAATGGTGCCTGGCACACAGTATATGCTCAACAAATGCTCCCATCATCAGCCCCACCTGCCCTTCGAGAAGGACCCAGCTCAGTAGCCATTCCCTCCTCTGCTGACCTCTGTGCCCAGTGCGCTGTCGTTGCATTCATCACCCTGTAGTGTCCCCTGCTGACCAGGGCTGAAGCTGTATCTTAATCATCTTCATATTTCCCAGTGGCTGGCCCAGAGCTTGTCATTTTGCAGCTGCTCAGTAACTGGAGTTCATATCTTTTAGAGGAGAGGGAAGAGCAAGCAGTTCAGACTTACTTGGAAGCCTTGGCAAGCTTAGCTTTCAGAAACCAAAGAGGAGGTTATCCCTTCGACCACACCACCTGTGGCCCTGGGAAATTCTGTCGTATAATCTGAACACATCTCCCCTTCCGTGGAGGACCGGTGAACATTTGCAGAGAAGAGAGGCGCTGGATGGGGACAGGGTAGGTGACCGAGTCATTGCAGCTGATGCCCACCAGCAAGGCAGCCAGTCCCATTGCTCTGTGTTATATGACCTTTTAAAGATGTCATTTTTCAAGACTCTTCCCCAGCAAGAGCACTGCCTCCACCAAATTCCCTTCAGCTTTGTGGTACCACCCCAGAGTTTGTTCATTACAGAGATTTGTTTACAAATTCTATGGCAACCCCAGTGACTCTGGCAAGTCTAACGGAGCTGCCAGCCATGAAACACAAGGCCAGGAGCACCGAAGCCCTGTGTCGCCCAACCGCCCTGACAGGGTTTTTAAGGCGTCTGTTTTAGGGTCCTGAGCAAGTATTGCACCATGATTTTCAGGACTTTTTTCTCCTTCAAAGGTCTCATATCCCTTTGTCCTAAGAGACATGTCCTAAGAGACATTTCGAAACCCTGTTTTTCTTGCCAGTATTACAGCTCAGCTCCAGAGCCTCATGGAAGGGATTTTCAACTTTGTTTTAGTGTTCTGACTTTAATAGGCTAGTACATCAAATGTGATTTTTCACTGGCCACATCCCCTTCTCTTCAGCTGCTTAGTTGACTGCAGAGCTGATGTACCATAAGTTTTCAAGTATAAAGAGCTTTTGGGAAAGGTGTTCCCAAGAAACACTGAAAAAAGAGAGGGGAAGTGAGACAGAAAGAAGGCAGCCACTGATAGCGCCCACTTCTCCTGTGAATAACTGGGGCATGGACCCATTTGGAAACACAAAGAGTCAATTATGATGTGCACCTCAAAGTCACCAAACCCAAGGAGAAAGGGTCCTGAAGGATTTATACAGCAATTTTTATCAGACATTGGTTCAGGACCAGCAGGTGGGACAGACGGGACTAATCCCCTGGCACCTCTCACCTGCAGAAGGAGAGCCCTAAGGTGTAAGAAGTCTGACACTACAATGGTAACACCAGAGGGGGCATGGGCAAGGCACCAAGAGCCCAGGTGGCCCCCATGTGGCCCTATGCCCAAGGTTGGGGGACTCTGGCCTTCGCATTTGGGCATTTTATCTTTTTTTATTACAGACAGAATGGTTGTTGGGAATATGCAGATGAGATTTGTCCTTGGCAAGTGTTCCTTTCCCACTAATTCTGGGTATCACCTGACTGTATGCGCCACACCCACATGGCACTAGAGAGAGGGTCACGTCTTATTAATGTTAGGAACCCAATGGACATGAGAAAGATTAACAGGAGAAAATAACCAAATTTATTACAGATGTACATACGGAGGTTCTGTGAGAATAGGGGACCCGAGGGCAAGTCGGGCTTATATGCCATTCTGCGCTAAGGAGAGGGAAGCGGGGGCCTAGGCTTCAGAGGGAAAGTGGGCAACTCACAGGTAGAGAAGAAAGAGCAAACATTTGGTAAAGGCATTCTTGCCTGGTCACCCATAGAAAATAGGACACAGAGGGGAGTCCAACAAAGAGACCCTGCGGGCGCCTCTCTGTTTGCCATACGTGGCCCGCATTATGCTAAGACAGTAATTCCCTTCCATTCAGCAGGTTTTTCTATCTGAGTTCCTTTAGACAAGTAAGCGGAAGTTTCTTTCAGAGTCTTTTGTTTCTTAAAAATAACCACCTTGAAATAATCAACATCCCCAGAAGGCATGTTTTAGGGTGGCAAACTCTGCTTTCCCTCTCTAGTCATCTATGCCACATGTTTCTACCCTTTATTTCAAAGCTCTGTCAGGTGGTCAAACATGGCTCTCATGCCCTACAGTCTTCATGTCTCCAGGCTGAATATCCGCGGATCCCTCAGGAAATACCATACAGTAACATTGTCTGGTGTTGGTCCAATGCTTTACTTACTTATGAACCATGAAACATGGTCACAGCATGGCTGCTGCTCACTCAGAGTCCTCCCGTGTCTCCCTCATTCCTCTGTCTCTACCACTTTTCATACACTTGGATCTTGTTGGTGTAAGGAAGCACAGTCAAATTCCCTGCAACCCGGGTAAGTGCGTCCTATTTTACTGCAACAAAACTGTGAAGGATCTGATATTTTACTCTCCTTGACAGCAAACAATCCAGCCTGCCTCATGAAGGTGGAAAACACGAGTCCTTCATAAGAGACAAAGGACTTTATTACTCATGGCACAGCAAACAGCATGAGCATCAGAATATTTGCACCCGTTCCACAAACCCGGATTCCCAGAAGGCAATAAAAAGGGAGCCGTGTGACCCCTGCATCTTCAGGGGTTTGATGTGCTGGAGAGTTTAAGGAACCTGAATCTAATGCTGGCCAACCAGCAACCCTGCGTAGCCTTGACTCCAGTGGGAAACACTTTTTTTATACCTGACAATAGGCAAACCTGACTTTGCTCGGGAAAGAGATTCTATCTCTATCTTTTCAGCTGTTGGTTATACAAACATCTTTGAAAAGAGAGTCCAAAACATAAGTCATTTAGTGCATCCACTCATAAGACATGCAGAAACACAAGAATGGGATTACTTTCTCTCCATGTTGATATAATATTTCGGTAGGTAAGTGTGGTTGAGCCAGTTAATTTTTATAAATAGTGCTCTACAACTGACTTCTGCTCTCGTGTTAGAGATGCTTCATTGCCACTTTGGGAAGTGACATCTTTTATGTTAGCTCTCGGGCACTGGCCACCAACCTCTCTGTCAAGTCCCTTAACAAAAGAAATATGCAATTCTTGAAAGGTAATAGTGAAGTTCCTACTTAAATAAACACTAAGTTGAGTTTAAAAAAATTTAAATGAAGAATTGCACAACTTCCACTGAGCTACAATGAAGTGTCGTGGATCACAATTACCCTCCCACCTGAAATAAATAAAATGCCAGAAAAAATATATAAAACAATAGTTTGCAAGATATGGCACATTAGGTAATGAAGGACAACAAACACTAAAAGAAGAGATACAAATGAGCTCCACTATTGTCTCAGCTTACTGCCTGGAGAAAGTTTTCAGGATATTGAAACAGGAAGAGAAAATTAAGATAAAACCAGCGTTGCCCCTGAGTTGAAGAGACAAGTGAGAGAATGAGAAGACCAAAGTGGCTAAAATTTGCAGGAGAAAGCACTGGAAAGAATAAGGATGCCCAGACAGCTCTTTAGATAAACAGATAGTCCACGACAGATAGTCCACCTGGGTGTTGAGCAACATTCGTGGGTGAGGAAATGACCCAAGGCAGGGAAAAAAAAATGCCCACTGAGATTAGATCAGAGGGAACAATATCCAAAGATTATACAATATTAAAATAGCCATTTTCTGGTTCCACAAAACAGAGAAGAAAACCTCCGTAATTCATCGTTACCAGGTAGCATATACTCAAGAGTTTTACCTTGGTAGAGGGGAAAAACTAGTCCTAGATTAAAAGCCATTCTGGTCCTCCCTAACAAAATCTAAAAGCAAGTCCCAAAAGGATCGTACAATTAGATTAGTTAACTTATTGATGCTATACTAGAAACTATACAAAAAAAGAAAAACAGAAAAAAGGTAAACAGAACATCAGTGAGACATGGAACATCTTCAAGTGGTTTGCAAAATGTGTAATGCGAGTTCCTGAATTAGGATGAGAAAATAGAAATAATGGTCAAAAAATTAATGAAAACTGTAAACTCACAGATCTCAGAAATTCAACAAAACCCAAGTACAAGAAACATGAAGAAAAAAAAGTAATGCATGTCATAATGAGATTGCATAAAACCAACAATTAAAAAGAAAATCTTAAAATGCAGGTAGAGAGCCCTGGCTGGTGTGGCTCAGTGGACTGAGAGCCAGTCTGTGAACCCAAAGGTCATCGGTTCAATTCCTAGTTTGGGTACATGGCTGGGTTATGAGCTGGGTCCCCAGCTGGGGGTGTGCGAGAGGTAACTCATCAATGTCTCTCTCACATGTCAATGTTTCTCTCCTCTTTCTCCCTCCCTTCCCTCTCTCTAAAAATAAATAAATAAAATCTGCTTTTAAAAAAGCTGGTAGAGAAAACGGGTTATTATATACAAAAGAACAAAGATAAAAATTACAGGAGACTCTCAGTGAAAACAAAGCAGTCAAAAAGAACTAGAACAACATGTTCAAAGTATTGAAACAGAATTCTATACCCAGCTAAAATATTTTTAAATGTGAAATAAAGACCTTTTCAGAAATGTAAAAGCTAAAAGAGTATATTACCAGCAGACCTTCACTATAAGAAATACCAGATAATATCCATGTGTTAATCTTGGAATCTGTGAATATATTACTTTACATGGCAAAAGCCACCTTGCAGATGTGATCAAGTTAAGGATCTTGAGATGGGATTATCCAGGTGGACCTAATGTAATCACTAGGGTCCTTATAAAAAAGAGGCAGGAGGGTCAGAATCAGAGAAAGACATGTGACAATGGAAGTGGGGATAATTAAGGGGATGCACTAATAATACTATGCTCTTAGCTTTAAAGATGAAGGAAAGAACCATGAGCCAAGGTATCTAGAAGACAAAAAAGGCAGGAAAACGGACTTTTCCCTAGACCTCCAGATGGAACCAAACCTGAAGGCACCCTGATTTTAGCCCAATGGGATGGTTTTTAGACTTCTGACCTCCAGAACTGTAAGATAATAATTTTGCATTGTTTTAAGGCCTAAGTGTGTGGTAATTTGTTACAGCAGCAATAGAAAACTACTATAGATGATCACTATGTTAACACTAATCAAAATAAAGCTATTTTAATCCCAGACAGTAGTTTTTAGAGTAAAGAATATTGCCAGGATAGAGAAACTGATTACATAGTGATAAATGAGTCAATTCTTCTAAAGGACATAACAATTCTAAAAATGCATGTACCTAATAACAGAATTGCAAAAATGCACATAACAGTTGCAGATTTTAATGTCCATCTCTCCATAATCAATGGGAAAAGTGAGTAGAAAATCAGTAAAGATACAAATATCTTGAATGACACTACCTATTAAGTTGACCTAATTGATATTTGTAGAACACTATGCACAACAGGATGTACATTCTTTTCAAGTGCACACAGAACAATAAAACAAGTCTGTATCCATTTAAGATGATTCATACCATACAAAGTATTTCTCTGACCACGACAGAATTAAATTAGAAATCAATAATAGCAAAATATCTGGAAAATCCCCAAGTATCTGGAAACCAAGTAATACATTTATTTTTGACAGCTTTATTTAGACCTAAGTGACAAAAGATATATATATTTAAAAAGTATAAGTAATATACTTCTAAATAACACATGGCTCAAAAAAGAAATCAAAGATGAGTTAGAAAGTATTTTTAAATGAATACATAACATATCAAAGTGTGTGAGATGCAACTAAAGCAGTACTTAGAGATAAGTGTATAGTAGTAACTACCTATGTTAGAAAGAAGACAGTTCTCAAATCAATGACATCAGTCCCTCTCTTAACACACACAAAAAAATGAAAAGCAAATTAAACCAAGGAAATGCAGTAAAGCAATAGGAAGTAATAAATATCAGAGCAAAAGTCAAGGAATAGAAAACATAAAACAGTAGCAAAATCGATGAAACCAAAAGTTGCTTCCTTTAGAAGATCAATAAAACTGATGAACCTCTAGGCAGAATTATTAAGAAAAAAACAGAGAAAACACAAATTAATATTAGGAATGACATAGGTGACTGCATCTTAAATTCTACAGATATCAAAAGAATAATAAAGAAATATTATGAACAACTTCATACCAATAAATTTAACCACTTAGGTAAAATGGACAATTCTTTGAAAGATACAAACTAATAAAGTTCATTCAGCATAGGTGAATGTAAAAGTAATTATGCTGATAAAAGAAGCCAGATGAAAAAGAATACAAATGTTATTCCATTTACATAAATTTCTAGAAGATGAAAACGACTCTGAGAAAAAGCAGGCCAATGGTTGCCGGGGGAATGGTGAGGGGTGGGGGTGGGCTAGTAGGGGGTCGGAAGAGGGAAGAGAGACACAAGAGGGGCAAGAGGAAACTTTTGGAAGTTGCAAATACACTCATTATCTTGACTGTCGTAATGATTTCGTGGGTCTATACATGTGTCTAGACTATCAAATTGTACATTTTATGTCAATTGGTAAGCCAATTTCATCAATAAAACTGGGTCTTTTTTTTTTTTCAGTTTGAAGGGTCGTTTTATCAATCTGAACTCAATCTACCTGTTTTTAAAGTTTGAATTTGAAGGACCATCCAGCCATATTAAAAACTGAGGCCCATTTGAAATAAGGAGATGTGTGCCTATCATATACATAAATATGTGCAGAAACAGAGTTCATTTCTGAAGACAAAACAGGGAGGGAGGCTGGGATGGAGGAGGAGGGAGGATGTGGGCAGCAAGTTTTTCTGGAGCTACTCCAAGTGCTACCAACACAAAAACTGTTCACTCACCCACCCTCTCCCCAGGCAATACACTGTGTACAAAGTGAGTGAAATCAATTTTCTTTACTCCTGGCCAGAAGCAGGAGAGCTTGTCCAACTAGCTTGCTGGTTAGTTGCGCCATCCTGGCCAGGCCACGTGCTCAGCAAACTCTCATCCAAGTCTGTGTCCCAACTAAGCCCCCACGGGCATTGCTTGGGATCTTGCTGTAGGTAGTCCAAAGATTTGCATTTTACTTTTTTTTAAGCTGGGGGACTCCACTGAGGGGATCAGGTCGGGTGTCTGGAACACAGTGACATCTTGTTTGATCTATTAAGGCAATTGAGATGTTGTAACTCACTTGTGACTGATTTGATTTTACTCCAAAAGTATTTCTCTCCAGGCTAGACTTGGCTTAAGTATCCTGGAAATCAGTAGAACTGAACACGGGTAAAGAAAAATAAAGAGGTCTGATGGGTGAAAAGAACTTAAGATCTCTCTGTGTAGGAGTATTTTAATTACTTTGGAAATCACACATCCCTCCATTACTGTCAGGGGAGAGGTTTCCTGCCACTGGGGTGGGGAACGGAGCTGCGGGGGAATGCTACTGGGGCGCCCAGAAATGCCGCCCCGGTTGCCATTGGCAATCCTTTATTGGGCAATGGCCTTTCTCAGGAAGATGAATACAAGCTGTACATACCAAGTGTCAATCAAACACAGCAACCACCCATCTCATTAAGCAGAAACTGAAAGGACCCCAGGAAAAAGAAATACTACTGAATCTGGAGTTCGGGTCAGAAGGGAGCAAGGGAAAGGGACTTCCCACAAAAAACCCGAAGTTAAGTACAGTACCTTTCCCCTGCATCCAAGGGCAAAAGGTGTTTAGGTATGCACTGCATATGTATACATGCATGCATGCATGTATGTGTTTTTCCGCAGCCCCCGCACTGCAGCCAGGGCAGTCGTTGCTGCTCGCTGATCGAGAACATTGACTAGAACACCCGTGCATTCCAGCCAGTCCCTCTCAGCAGCTCAGGAACACAGGCATCAGCGCAAGTCAAGACAGTAATATAAAAGAAACAGATCAAGGTAGCTGAGAGAATATTTTATATTGTTTTCCAGGTGCTTATTATATATGTTATATTTTTACACATCTTCATACTCCATAATGATTTGACATTATTTAGACATTTATACCTCTTTATGGTTTATAGCCAAGTGACCTCACAGTACTTTATAGTTGTTAGTTGCATAGCTTATGTAGGAGACTTTTATCTCCCAGATCTCATCTAACATTCCTAAGAGCTCTGGGATAGCACTAACAGTGGCAGTCACTCCTCCTTTGCCATACAGGTCGCATGCAACACGGTGGAGAAGCACCCTTCTCTGGAGTCAGACTGCCTAGGTGCGTGGCTTGGTTGGTTGCTTGGTTGGTTGATTCCCCAAAAAATAAATGATTCCAATAGTTTATTTCTATAGCTTCCATTTTATTTCCTTTTTCACCTTCCATTCCTCTCCCCTTTGGCAGCCATCAGTTTGTTCTCTGTATCTATGGGTCTATTTTGTTTTTTTATTTATTCATTTGTTTTGTTTTCTTAGATTAAACAAATCAATGAACTCATACGATATTTGTCTCTGTCTGCCTTAGTGCACTTAGCATAATGACCTAAGACCATTCATGTTGTCACAAATGACAATGTTTCATTCTTTTTTATGGCTGAGTAATATTCATATAACTGTGCAAAAACATTTTAGTTTGATGTAGTCCCATTTGTTATACACACACACACACACACACACACACACATCACATCTTCTTCATCCATTCATCTGTCTACAGACACCTAGGTTGCTTCTATGCCTTAGCTATTATAAATAATGCTACAATGAACCTAAGGGTACATATATCTTCTCAAATTAGTGGGGGTTCTTTGAACCAAAATTAAGTCATTTTTTTTACAACATTGGAATTTATCTTTTTTTTAATGTTTTTTACATTGTTGTTCAATTACAGTTGTCCCATTTTTCCCCCATTACTCTCCCCTGCCATATCCACCCCCCACCCCCCACATTCAACACTCCCCACCCTCCACTCCCCACCATTATCTTTGTCCTTGGGTCCTCCATGCATGTTCCTTGACTTGACCCCTCCCCTTTTTTCCCATTATCCCCCTCTCCCCTCCCCTCTGGTTACTGTCAATTTGTTCTTTATTTCCATGTCTCTGGTTCTATTTTGCTTGCTTGTTTGTTTGTTTTGTTGATTAGGTTCACCTTATAAGTGAGATCATATTGTATCTGTCTTTCACCACCTGGCTTATTTCACTTCCAGTTCCATCCATGCTGTCATGAAAGATAGGAATTCCTTCTTTCTTTCTGCTGTGTAGTATTCCATTGTATAAATGTACCACAGTTTGTTTTTTTCAAATTTAAGCTATTTTTATTTCCATCAATGGCTGATTAAAAGTTATCCATTTTCTCACTCTTCAAGTTTTAACAAAATCCACGCTTGGCAACAATGGGATAAAGACCTCGTATTCATTCAAGGCTTTCTATTAATAAAAGGTGATCTTTCCTAACCAAAGAAAGGTAGACAAAATAAGTATGACATAAGGGTATTTTACAGATAATACAGTCAAGAAAATTTTGGAGAGCCACAAGGGTACTCATTGTTTAGGTGCTCATTGTAGTTGAAATGTAACTGGTGAGAGACAATCCACAGAGTGCACAATGTAGGTAAGCCGAGGAGGCCTGCGGGGCAGAATAAAGGAAATTCCTGGGGTGGACTCTTGCTTCGTAAGCAGGACCCAGGGGCTGTTCCAGGAAGACACTCCACATTCTGCTGGTGCAGTGCAAGCTCTCAGGAATGGCAAGGAACCTGACCCCTGGAACGCTCATCGGGGCTCCAAGGTGACTACTGCATCTCCATGAGTTTATCCATGAGACTGGCTACAGCAGCATGTATGACTGTCAGGCCCTTGGCATATCCCAACGAGAAGGAGGGATGATGGGTCACTATTCAGAGTTCACCTTGGCATTGTTAAATCTTAATGGCTTAGATTTGACTTTGGACGTCATTATTGGCTGATGTCTGCAGAAAGCCTGAGCTGGAGGCAGAGATGATAAAGGCTGCAACCTCACAAGGGAACAGCTTGGGGCACGGGGCGGGACTGGGGTGAGGGGGAGGTGCCTGTTCTACCTGCCCTGTTTAGTTTACATACCAAAAATTCTAAAACAGGCAGAATTTGAAACTATATTACTTTTCTTGCCAGTACTATCAGCATGGTCTCCTGAATAATTCCATGATAATTCTATCACAGTCTTTGCCTCCTTTTCCTTCTTTTTTTTTTTGGTATATTTTATTGAATATGCTACTACAGTTGTCCTATTTTATTCTCCCCTTTATCCCCTCTTCCCTGTACCCCATCCCATCATCACCCCCCACTACTTAGTTCATGTCTATGGGTTGTACATATTAGTTCTTTGGCTTCTCAATTTCCTATACTATTCTTAACCTCCCCCTGTCTATTTCTTTTGTTTTGTTTTGTTTTGGTTTTGTCAACATTTTTCCACCACCACTTTCCCTAGCCCCACCCACCCCCACCTCCCACCCTCAATCCTTCCCCTATTTGGCTTTGTCGATGAGTCCTTTATGCATGTTCCTCAATGACCCTTCCCCTTCTTTTCCCGTTATCCACCCCACCCCCAGTTACTGTCAGTTTGTTTTTTCATTTCAGTGTTGCTGGTTATATTTTGCTTGCTTGTTTGTTTTGTTGATTAAGTTCCACCCATAGGTGAGATCATATGGTATTTGTCTTCATTTACTGATGGGTACTTAGGCTGTTTCCAGCCCTTGGCTATTGTAAATTGCACTGCTATGAACATTGGGGTGCATAGGTTCTTTTGAATTGGTGTTTCAGGATTCTTAGGGTATAATCCATGTTTGTTTTTTGAGTAATACCCAGAAGTTGTATTGCTGGGTCATATCACAGCTCTACTTTTAATTTTTTGAGGAATCTCCATACTGTTTACCATAGTGGCTATACCAATTTACAATCTCACAAACCATGTGCAAGGGTTTCTTTCTCCACATCCTCACCGGTACTTGTTATTTGGGGGGTTTTGTTTTTGTTTTTTGATGATAGGCATTCTGACAGATAGTAGGTAGTATTTCATTGTGGTTTATTTTTCATTTCCCTCATAATTAGTGATGTTGAGCATCTTTTCATATGTCTATTGGCCATCTTTGGAGAAATGTCTAGTCAGGTCCTCTGTCCATCTTTTAATGGGATTGTTTAGTTTTTTGGAGTTAAGTTGTATGAGTTTCGTATATATTTTCAATATAAACCCCTTATTGGATATATCATCATGAAAATCTTTGCCCACTCAGTAGGCTGTCTTTCCATTTTGTTGATGGTTTCCCTCACTGTGAAAAAACCTTTTAATTTGATGTAGTTACATTTGTTTATTTTTGCTTTTGTTGCCCTTGCCCTAGGAGACATATCCAAAAAGATATTGCTGGGACTGATGTCAATGAGTTTACAGCCTATGTTTTCTTCTAGGGGTTTTATGGTTTCAGGTCTTATATTTAAATTGTAATCCATTTTTAGTTTATTTTTAAATATGGTATAATTTTACTATTTTCATGAACCTGTCCAGTTTTCCCAACACCAGCTATTGAAGAGATCATTATCCTTGCCTCCTTTGTTATAGATTAATTGACCTTATAAACAAAGATTTACTTCTGGATTCTCTACTCTAGTCCACTGATTTAAACATCTGTGTTTCAGGCAGCACTGTACTGTTTTGATTATTGTAGCTTTGTAGTATAGTTTAAATCAGGGAACATGGTATCTCCTACTTTGTTCTTTCCCAAGGTTTGTTTCTTTGGCTACTCAGGGTCTTTTTTGTGATTCCATATGAAACTGAGATTTAGTTGCTCTAGTTCTGAGAAGAATGCCATTGCTATTTTCACAGGGATTGCACTGAATCTGTAGACCACTTTAGGTAGTAAGGACATTTTAACATTATTAATCTTTCCAAACTGTGATCATGGGATATCCTTCCAAAGGCCATTTTATATTCTCTTTGTCAATCTGTTCCACTGGTAAAACCCCTCATTTGAGGGCCACAGGTAGAAAGACATGCCATAGGTCAACATCTCCTATGCTGAACAACACAGTTCTTATTTCTCTTAGCACAGAAGATGCATCTGTGGAAAGAGCTAAGCACTAGGATTTTTCTAATCTAGATCTGCCTTGTAGGGTAGCAGGTAATTTTCCCTCTGCCCTCCTGAGTTCTTAGCTGATACCCCTGTAATCAAAGACAGATTCACAAGACAAAAAAACAAAGAGAAGTCTGTTAACATGTATACCTCATGCATTTGAGTAAATCAAAGACATGGCTTTAGAATTCCGGATTAAATACAATCTTTAGGAGGGAAGGAGAAGAGGCGTGCGGGCCTCTTAGAGAAAGGTAACCACACTTGAGAGAAGAGGCCTGGGCCCTGAGAAGAACAGCTGAGAGTTTTGATTGCCTGTGACAAAGGTTATCCGAGCGTGGTGTGGACCTCTCGCCTCCTCTCCTGCAATAAGAGCCAGTACTCCCTGGTTGATGAAACTCCCGAGGAGAGGATTTATGACAATTCAGTTCCTTTTAGAGGATCTGCCTCCTGGCAGATAAGGGGACACCAGACAAGGCCTCTTTCTGCATTTACTATTTTTTAAATGCCTACAGCTCAAAATAATCAATGCACCAAAGCAGCATATTTTGGGGTGGCGTGTCCTAAACTCCTGCAGTCACCTCTGAGATGGCATATTCTGCTGCCCTTCAGCCTCGAATTAGTTGTGAAACCCCATGCAAATCCCTTTACCTCCCTGGGACTCTGTTTCTCCATCTGCGAAATGAAGATTGCACTCTGGTGTTCAATCTGTATGGTTCGGCAATCAAAGATTTAATAACAAAATCCACTTCTGGTTGCCCCTGGAACTCTGAGTTCTTTGAAAAGGAGTCAGAATTCAGCAGAAAATAAAAATCCACTGAGGAAAACCATTGCCCTTTGATTTGTTTTTGAAGCATTTCACCTTTTGTGTAATATGCTTGGCACACACTGACAAAGAAACAATCCCCCTGAGCTACAAAAAGCCAAAATTGTAAGGGCAGAAATGATTTAATAAGAAAAACCTTTCTTGGCCCTGTGCCTAAAAAACTCCTTCCATTGTACAGTGATCAATCAGGCCACCATTGAGTTTTCAGACCCTTAGTAGAAAGAAACAAATTCCTCTTTTGAATGTTGCATGCAGAACTCAGTACGAGGCCCTACTCAGGTTATCTTAAAGTTTATTGTTATTGCTTTGATTTATCTGGTCTTAATTTCTTGTAATAACATAATCCAAGTATCATGTAGCAAAACCACCTATTGAGCATCACAGAAGTTCAATCAATATTTTTTGTTGCACAGCACAGAACCATCTCAAGCTAGTTTGAGCTGAAGAGGAATGCCTTTCCGGAAGGATATCACTGTGGGAGGGATTTTTTTCCCTGAGACCTTGGGATCAGGGATATTATCCAAATTATACCACCGGACATCTGCTGCTGCCTAGGGAACCAAGTCAGTGGGACTTCAGCTAATCTTTTCTTTTCTATTTATTTTATTAAGGTATAATGGACACATAATATCTAAATTTCAGGTGTACAACATAATGATTTGAGATTAAGTTGGCCAAAAATTTCATTTAGTTTTTTTTTTTATGCAATGGCTGTAGTAGTGCTTTAGTTGTCGTTAACTTCATTCGAAACAATTTTGTTAGATTGTACTGTGACAGCTGATGTATTAGCATGCATTTTTTAAAAAAATAAAAATTAGTAAAATTTTGAGCAGTCATTTTAATATTGAAGATGGAAGAAAATACACAATATTTTTGGCATATTATACTTTGTTATTTCAAGAAAGGTAAGAACACAACTGAAATGCAAAAAAAGATTTGTGCAGTATACGAAGGTGCTGGGACTGACCAAACATGTCAAAAGTGGTTTGCAAAGTGTCTTGGTACTATTGACATTTTGGCCAAATAATTCTAATAGTTCTTGGCTATGGGGCTGTCTTATATATTGGAAGATGTTTAGCAGCACCCTAGCCTCTATCCACTAGAAGCCAATAGCAGGAGAGAGCCGACATACTCAGAATGTCCAAATCAATAAAGCTATTGGAGAAAATGAAAAATGCATCTTTTATTTTATGGAAAAAAACCTAACGGACCTCTTGGCCTACCCAGCAGAAGTCTATGTATGATTATCACAATAAGCTCAGTTAACATTCATCACCACCTGCTTCCCTCTGCCTTTTAAGGTTCTTTGGGGTTACACGGGGTTCATCCAGATAATCTAGGACAATGTTCCTGTCTTAGTTCCATCTGCAATCGCAATCCCTCTTTACCATTTCAGGTAACACATTCGTGGGTTCTGACTCTTCCAATAGGGATGTCTCAGAGGGGCCTTCTCCTATGGACCACATGTCCTCAGGCACGCAGGCCACCTGATCTAACGGAGCCCACAGTCCTCACCACCACCCCAGTCACTCTTGATTCTCTTCGTGTGAGTGAGCATTTCATGAGATAATTCCAACCAATTGTTTGTCGGCCTCCCACAGGGAGGTGCGCTCCGGGAGGACAGGGGCCTTTTCCAGTTCATCAGAGCTATGCCAGGATGCTTAACTTAGCACACACCAGGGACTCCGTAAGCATGGAGGGAATGAATGAATGAATCAGAAATATGAGGTTTTCTTTCAGTGCTGACAGAATAATAATATAATAGGATAATAATATCTAGCAAATAAGCACGTCATATACACCTTCTCACGTAAAAATTCAAAACCGTTGTATCGCTTAAGCTTTAGAAGCAGATCTAGGTGAGAAACCGCACACCTCAGCTCACAAGTTGCATAACCTTCAGCAGGTCACTTACCCTCACTAAGCCTCAATGTCCTCATCACCAAAACGAGTGTAACAATAGTGCTTGCCTCAGAATTTTTATAATTAAATTAAATTAAATGAGATGTTTAAAATCCTTGGCATAGTGCCTTACATAGTTCCTTATCTTTTTTTTTTAATTGTTCTTTTTGTACAGATGAGGAAACTCAGACCCAGCTATTAAGTGGTGGAAATAGGAACCTCATTCCCTGTTTGACAACAAAACCTAAAGTCATTTTAGCTCCTGTTCGCCTGCACTGCCGGCTGGGATAAGGGCCCGGGGTTGGGCCGGTGGAATGAGTACAGTTTGCCTCCAGGGCTGTAGGGATGATTCAACAGAAATCTGAAAGCGTCCTTGGTTGGGAACAGTTCGTGAAAAATACCAAATGCATGGGGAACGAATGAAAGATAAAAGGTCAGCAAAAAAGGGGGAGAGCATAAGGTTGGCAAAACTGAGCTGTTGCAATACCAAGAAAACACTACACAACAAATCTGAGATGAGTGTAGGGAGAGTCCTGGAGACGTCCATGTGCTGGAGGAGAGTCCTTTATGGAAAACTATGACTTTACCCATGGGCGGAGGAAGTTGGGAAGGGCACTGATGCAATCCAGGCTCTGTGTTTGTCCCACCGTCCCGCCATCTGGGACCACCCTGCCCTAGGGGGTCCTGCTGCTCCCTGAGCTTCCTCCCAAGGTGTGGGACTCAGTCTCATGCCTCAGGGTGCGCCTCTTCCTGAGGGACAGGGCCACCCAGGACCCCATTTCTGTGTCAGAATCCTGACCATGATTGATGACAACCCTAATAACATTATCATTCCTCTACTAATCACTTAATTTCCTGGGTCATGCACAAGTGCTATATAAATGCAGAAACAAGATCCCAACACAGACTACTTTGCCTCTTATTAGTGGCCACGTGTGTCCTTTTGTTTCACCCTTTCTGAAAGTTATCATTTCTCAGACATATCTCTGACAATATATTCGTATATATTAGCGTGACCTCTTCTTTGAGAACAATTAATAAAAACAAAGGTTGTTTGTTTTTTTTGTGAAATTTTATTGTAAACTTGTAGAGTAAAATTGATAACCCTCTAGATAGGTATGTTATATCAATTTAAAAGCTAATAAGGAAATATTACAAGCAATTTCTCAATATATACAAATTTTGTCAAATTGAAAAAAATTCTATTGCCATTTTGATTGAAAATGTTACAGTGATTGATATTTGGGAGGAATTGACATCTTCACTACATTATGCCTTCTGTGTGTGACCTGTTTCTATATTTAAGTGAGCGTTCTTTTAGTTCTCTCAGAAAAGTGTTTAAGTTTTCTTCCTATAGGAACATTTATATGTTTTAAATTTAGTCCTAGGTATTTTGTATTTGGGTTTTTTTATTTTTAATTGTATGATTTTTTTAAATTCCATTTTATTTTCTAACAGAAGTTTTATTTTTATGTTTTACTATCTAGTCAATCTGCACATTAAATTGGCTTATGGAGTGAGATAAAGAGTAAACTCTTCTCCGCCCACAAATGATGAGTGGTTTTTCAAGCAGCAGCCTCCCTGGAATACCCTCTGTTGACAAAAGAAGTCAACACACATCACGTACATGCTGTGGTTGTAATTGCATAAAGTACATTGACAAAGGTTTAAAAAGAATGTGGAAAACTGAAAAATGGTTTCCTTGAAAGTTCATTATTTTTCTGTTTAAAATTTCTGTTGGTTTTCTTTATAATCTTTCACAATTAATATAGATGAGTATTAAAGAGTTTATTTTTACTCTCTCATTTTTCTCACCTTTTCCTTTAAGTTCCTTTTCAGTAATAATTTCAGGGTAAGAGTTTCTTGATACTTCACATGAATAGTACTTGGCATATATTTTCCTTCGTGAGTTCATTGAGTGGCATCTCTCAGGCTAGACAATCTGGTGCCTGCGTAGAACACGCACAGATGAGGAGAAACCCCTACGTGTCCTCAAATATTAAATTTTGGATAGGTACACCTTTTTATGGCTTGAGTCATTCAATATTTTTCTCCTTACCAAGAAATCTGAAGCAAATATTGCTCAATGTGGCAAAAACATGAAGAGGTTGCCAGGAGACCCACAACTTTGCTTAGACCCCCAGCTGTGGAGGCCGTCCGTTGCCCGACAAGAGCTTCCTCGGCCCCCCAGGCTGCTGGTCTCCCTCACTTGCTGTGTCAGAGCGAGGACCGCACTTCTTAGCATCTCTGCTCTCAGCGTCGTTTCTTGTCTCTTTTCCATTTGGTGTTTTGTTTTGTTTTTTTTTATTGACAATTTCTGACACAAATGTGCCCAGACTCTTTATGAGTTTTAACGAGGAGAACACCCTCCTTCCCCAAAGGCTGGCCAAGCTACAGCCATTGGGGAACATCTTGACTTATGTTTTGTGAAGTGAAAACAAACTAGGATACAATTATTCTCACCCACGTCAAAGAAAAGTGGCAGATTTTCTAAAGAATTCAGAGACATAAAATCAACATGCCGAAGTGTGCCAATACCCCAGTGCTCACATCATTTGGAAATAAACTAATTCACATAAGTAAACTTCCCATATAACAGAATTCTCACTGCTGGTCCAATTCTTACGTTTTAATATAATATAGGGATGATGTCAGTGTTTACAAAGTCTGTAGGGTAATTAGCCCCTGCATTCAATAGCCTCACACTCCTACGCTTGGCTAAAATCAGGCCCGTTTGGGGCAGACTGCAGGTTCTTCCCTTTTCTCTATCAGCCTCTCTCTAGCAGCACCCCACACTTGCTGAACTGTGCCCCCAAACAAAGGCCTAGGGAAATTCTGGAACATGTACCTTCGTTGTCTCCCTGCCACAGTTTGGGAGGTCAACTGCCTCTTTAAATCTTTCTTCCCAGGTAGGGCTGCATAGGAAAGCATATCACTCACTCATTCATTCATTCACTCATTCAACAAACAATTATCATGGCCTCCACGCTCTATTTACTCTTCCAGGTACTGGACGCACAGCGGTGAATAGAGCAGACACCCAGTCCTTTCAGGACTGAAGTTTCCAATCTAGCTGGACAAATGGATATTGTGGAGAGAGTGTCAAAAGGGACCATGAGGACATGAAACAGGGAAATTAATCTCTACAGATAATTCAGTATTTAAATTTCAAAACACACACACACACACACACACACACACACACACACACACACACACACACTGCATTTCAAAAGGACAGCTTTGCTGCCAGGAAGCTGTAATAGTCCTACTAGTGGCCTGAGTCAGAGGCTCCTCAGGGAATGAGCTGTTTCTGCGGGAGGGGGAGGGGATGCTGCCATCCGGGAAGCAGGTCGGGCCCCAGGCACAGCCTCATCCCTCTGAGACTGTAACGAGAGACCAAGAGGCCTGCCCCAGGCCAGTCCCACCCTTCCTAACCATCCCCTCAGCTGCTATTCAGACTGAACCTGCACAAAGCTCGGTGCTACGGGAGAAAGACGGAGATGTAACAGGTTGAGGGAGTTGAATCTGCCTCCACAGTCGGTCGCCCCAGGCAGGAGAAAGGCACCAGGGCGCGGGGCGTCCCCTCCGAGGGGTTGTGGAAGTCAGCCAGTGGGCCTTGCTTTCAAGAACAAATGAAATGGGGGGACATAGAGCCCTCTCTGAAGAGTTTCAAATTTGAAGACACAGCAAAGAAAGAGAAGCATGAACATGTGCATAAGATGTGTACCATGGTCACTGGTAGAAACATCAAGTTTGCAGATTAGTTTCGGATCTGAACTGGTATTTCTATTCTTCTTTATTTACAGCTCTGAATTTTGTGCCAGCAAAATGAAGAGCCCTAGTCACCCCACCCCTGCACCTCCCCAAACCTCCCACTTTGTGTTTATTTGTGAAAAGAATATAAGCTGTTGGCTGTCTCTAACAACTCTTGACAATAAGCAGGGCAATGGTCTAAATTATTTAAAAATGAAAAAGAAATCTGGAAAAACATTTAGCAGGCTAACGGGTGGTTTCTGATGTGTCCCAAAGTGCGAGGATTTAAACAGAAGGCCCTCTCTGCTTCCCATTCAAGAAGGAACTCAAGATATCAAACCCCCACCAGGGCCCCCTGGAGCAGTACGATGAGGTCACTGCTGACCACGTGAGTGGACCTTATCCAAGGAAACTCTTTGAAGGCGTCCCTTCTGGTGACTGAATAGGATTGTCCCCTGAGGTTGAAGCAAACACAGATTAAAAAAAACAAAAGCCCGTGGGAAAGCCGCTGCACAGGACACAGGCGCAGTAACATGCCTGCCGGTTCCAGCCACTGGCCGCAGGCCGCAGGGCATCTCTCATTAACTGATTCCTATGCTCACCCTAAAATCCAGATCCTTCCATCGTGATGAAAAGGCTGATGGGTGTCAACTGAGTTTGCTTCCTTCCGCTTCATAAGAGCCCAGGAGTTGAAAATGTATGTATTTATAATCAAAGACTCTCAGGTCTCCATTCATCAGAATAATCTTCCTAAAAAGTCACTTTTACTACCTGATGCTCAGAAGCCTACAGTGTCTCCCCACGTCAGATAAAAGTGCTTTATAAATAGCCTCTCTAACACGCGTCTTGTCCTGGACAGAAGCATTCCGTTCATTGGAGGCCAGCTTCATGTTCTCCCACCAACATGCCTTGTTAACGTCGACACCTATGCCTGAGCACAAGCTATCTTCTCGGCTAGGCAGGCCTGCTCACCCCTACTTATACTTCAAGGTGAACTTGAGTCCTATCCTTTTCATGCAGCCGTCTTTCCCACAGCTGACACATGCTGTTTTTCTACCCAGTTTTTCATGGATGCTCTACTGCAGAGAGCTGGGAACCTCTGAGCCCCAAGATCATGGTGTCTGTAACCTAATAACCTACAGGAAACTAGTCGCCTGAAATCTTGTCCCGGTGCCAGGGTAAAATATATTTCTAATCAAAAATAGAGATGATACAAAAATAACTCACAGAACATGAGTACAAAGTAGTTGGGGATATATCGATGAGTGGTCAAACAGATCAAGAAAAAAACATTTAACAATGAAAAAAATACACAGGACTGAAAAAGTTACTACATATTAACAACCATCAAAAAGAAAATAACAAATACCTTTCTTCTTATTCCATGCTTAGAGATCAGTTATTATCTGTCCACAGACACCTCAGATTCAACATGCTCCACACTAAACTCAGAATGTCTTACCTACCCATCCCCAAACTAACTTGCTTTTGTTCTTATGTCCCTTCTCTTGGCCAGAGCCACTGCTACGCATCAGTCTCTGAAACCTGGGAGACCTCACCCCTAACCCCATCCAAGCCAATCCAAGACCTGCGGAGTCTAAGTCCTAAAATACCTCTTTTATCTATCTCCTCTTATGCAAATGCATTGCCCCCCCCCCCTTTCTAGGCCTTACAATTTCTCACCTGTTCTGCTTCAATGTGCCCCATGAAATCTTCTGTCTACAATTAATCCTCCACAATGCTCAAAAAGCTTTCAGAGACCTAGACCTTAACATGCCACTTAAAAATATCCTATGGCTCCCCGTAATTCAGATTAAAGACTGAATTTCTTAACATGTCATTCAAAGCCTATCATGATTTAACCCCTGTTTATCTTCCAAGTTACACCTGTGTGTATCTTCTAATATAGAAAACTTCTCGGACCTTCTCCAGGTGAGTGTCCTCTTATATTCCCCATAACGATCTGTCTCAAATATTGTCATCTTTAATTAGACATCTGCCCTGCCAGACTGTGAACTCTTTGCTTGTGGTCTAAAATTCGTACACAAAGACATTAACTGGAATTCTTCGACTGCCTTCCCATCCAGCCAAGCTGCTTACGAGGGAAGTATCAGGAAGCTAGAGGGAAGGAGAAGGATGGAGGGACAAAACAGAGAGGAGTCGGGACATGGGAGGGGAAAAGAATGCAGCATTACAGCCTCTGTTAGTGCATGAAGAAAAACACTGTCCCCAGCATAAGCTTGACCACATGACCCCAGCAAGGATCAAGGAATTTAACCCTTAATATGAGTCATCTTCAAACAATATAGGCAGCAAGTGTCCCCGGCAGCACCTGTGGAAAAAGTGACTAGACCAACGTTTGCCTGACGGATATGGATTAATTCCAAGGAACAAATGTTTCATTGTGAATTGTCTTGACCACATGCCAACAGGTGATTGCATTTAAAGAACTGCAGAGTCTTGTTAGAGAGTTCTTAAAATGTTCTCATCACTAAAATCTCCAAGGGCAGATAAACATTTCAAAATGAATACACTGACCCAAACAGAGTAAAAACATCACAAAAACAACTCTTAGTAAATACAACCATTAAATTTAGTTCTCTGTGTTCTCCTCTCCACACAAACATCCTTATCATTGGTCTCAACATCTAACCAAGCCCAAATTTACACCAAGAAAAATAAGACATTCTAAAATTCTACCTTCTTCGGGAAGAAGACTTATACAAAGGAAGTGAAGATTTTATCCACTTAGTAAACCTATTCTCAACAAAATGTTCTGCCCTAAAATCACCAGTATTTATAGAGAACATAACATAGACTACAGTTCGAGTGGTATCATCAACTCTGCTGCCTGCGGTTTCAGATCGATCTCTGAGCTTTTTTGTGTGATTGATATGTTCTTCTTTACCAACGTGGGGTATAAAATAAGGCTGTCTTTTTAAATGTCCACATTAAATAACTATGCACCCTACTCCACTACTGTGAAAAAGTAATTGCCCCCTTCTTCAGGGTGCCTCACCTCCCATCCCAAGAGAAAAAACAGCAAGTCTTACTTGGCCCAAGAGGTCAGTCCTGGATATTATGCTCCTGATGTAACAATAAGAAGTCCATCCATTGGCTGGTGCCAGGATCTGTGGCAGGTGCTGCAGACAGCATATCTGGAGAAAGCAGGTGGTTTGATAGTTAAGATAAAATACTCGGTCATTGTTGTGAGTATTTGTGACTCAGGACATCTGTGCTGGCCGCCAATCCACTGAAGAAAGGGACCTGGATAGCAATCCACAGCTAGGGCCCAGGTCTGGCAGGAGTTTCTCAAGGTAGAATATGGAAAAATGGAAAGAAGGGTTAAGGTCGGCAATACCCAACAACACAGGAAGCGCACGCTTATTAGTTACCCGGCTTGCTCTAAATGAGTACACACAACTGTCTTTGGAAGTATGTCCACAGTGCCAGGAAGGCCGCATCAGGAGGCACTTGCAGCCTTGGCCACATGCTGTGCTCCAAGCCAACCCTTTTCTTGCCTTTGATTCCTTTCCCACAGGGTGAACATTCCTACCCACCAGCTGACCCTCACTCTGAGCCTCCTCGGTTTATCGGAGAAGTGGTCCGTGAAGATTAATCTGTAAAACAGAGGGTATTGCAGCCTCCATCCTAACCCTCCTATGAGGCTCCTCAGACCTTTGCAAATTGCTCACGACTGCAACTCATACACACATCCTAACTGAGGGAGGTGAATCTGCCAGGGTCCTGGCAGCAAAGAGACGGCACACATGCTGTTGGAGGACAGTCAATAAAGGGACTATTTAACATTGTACAGGCAAGCAAATGCAATACTACAATAGGAAGAAAGGTCTAAGAGGCAACGGAACAGAGTAGATACCGGAATCTAAAGAGGATAGCCGTAACAATGGGGCTACCCAACAGGAACTGTGGCCTTCGGTAGAGGGACAGGGACACAAGCAATCCTCAGCCCCGCATAGAACTGCCACCTCACTCTTCTTTTGCCTTTAATTTCCTGCTTGTTGTATCCATTGGCCAAATACCACACGAAGCCAGAAGACAGGAGATCACAATCTGTACATGACAGCCTCCTGAGGACAGAGCAGAGTGGAAAAGACAAAGAATAGCACTGACAGCGGAGGGTGGGGCAGGGGACAGATGCATCCCAGAGAGCTAGGGAGAGACTGTCCCATGTATCAGTGGTCCTCACAGTGCATTTGGCGGACTGGTGCCAGTCTGTGAAATGTTGGCACCCAAACTGCCGAGAAATAATTACAGAGTTGGAGAGCGCGCATTTAGAAGCCATGACAGCCATTTGATGTTGCCACAGCACTCAAGTACCTAATCGTAGACTCGGCTCATTAAATAGCAAATGGAGAGGTTCAGGGCTGCTGGTTCAGGTGAATCGCATGTGGCATGAGCTACAGTCTGGTGGTACACAAACAGGCTCAGGCTAACACATGAGAGACTTTCAGATGTTTGTCAACTGTAACCCAAATATTTATTTTAAAATCTTTTAAAATGTATTTATTTTTACAGCTTATTATTCTATCACTTTAATTGTTAATGGTATTTATAAAACACATATATTTTCTTTATTAGGTAAATTAGAAAATAATGTCTATGTAACTGTTTTCTATCTGATGTTAGAAAAGTAGCCTGTATTTTCTGCAGATAATGCTGAGCAAGTATTTTAAAACAACCATTTGAAGGCTCTGGAAAGCAATCAAAAGCAGGAGAAACTGGACAGTTGTCAGTCTTGGGAAGAAAACTAAATTGGATGAAAACTGTGTATATACAGCTCTTTTGCCTGACGATGCTCCGTAGTCCGCAAAGCAAAAGACAGAGAGACCTTGAGCAGAGAAGTCCCACTCTTCCCGGTTTGAGGATTCAAAGTATGGAGTCTGAAGAAAGGGTCAATGAATTCATTATCAGATAATAGAAATTATCCAGTACAAAAAGAGAGAAAAGGGGTGGAAAGAAGATGAACTACATACTTATAGAGACCAAGAAGAAGAAAAAGAATAGGAAAGAAAAACTATTTGAAGAAATAATGGCCAAACATTTCCCAAATTTCGCGAAAAACAATATACAAACCCAAAAACTTACCAACCCCCACAGAATAAATACAGAAAAAACACAGGTAGGCACATCAATGCTCAAACAAGTTAAAGCCAAAAAAGAAAGAAACACTAGAAAACATTAAGAGAAAATAGGCATATTACTAAAAGGTAAACAATGATATAGAATAGGTGCTAGTGGGAGATGATAATATCAATTTTACACAAATTCTACCAAAAGCTATATAATCGTCTAGCCTCCACAATCAGGCAAATAAAAGCCAAAAACATTCAAAAATAAAACTAAAACCATCTCCAGTCACAGACACCATAAATGGAAATCCTTAGGAATCTACAAAACTATAGAACTAATAAGTGATTTTATCAAAAGCACAGGATAAAAAGTCAATCTAAAAAATCCATTTTATAGCATTTCCATATACAAGTAGCAAATTATTAAAAAACAAAATTTAAAAACAATTTAATTTACATTGGTATTGAAAAACATTAAATGCTTAGGAATATATTTAACAAAAATGTGCAAGACCTCCACAGTCAAAACTACAAATTATGTGAGGATAAAACTTAAAGACCTAAGTAAATGGAGAGATATGCCACATTCATGGATTAGAAAACTCAATATTGTTAAAATGTCAAATCTCCAAAAATTGACCTATAGATTCATAGCAGTCCCAGTTATTATTCCTGCAGATATTTTTACAGACATTGATTAGATAATTCTAAATTACGTATGAGAGAGAAATGACCCTCAACTTCTATTTCACCATTCACAAAAATTAATTTGATAGAGATTACAGACCTAACAATAAAAGTTAAAACTGTAAAGCATCTAGGAGGATCTAGGAGAATATCTTCAAGGTCTGCACATGAAGTTAAACAGGAAAAACTAAATTAAGGTGTTTTTTAAAAATAAGAAAGAAAAAAACTTTGAGTATGCGTACAGCAAATCCTAACTTAACTTTATTGTTAGGTTCTGTTACTTTAAGCAAAACAACATATAATGAAGCCAATTTTAGCACAAGCTAATTGATATAATCAAGAGTAAATTCCTAGGGCATCTCATCAGTGTTTTAACAAAGCAGAGTAAAATTAAACCATGCTATTCCGGGACCTGCAGTGTTGCAGGAAGGTCTTAGGGAGTGTGAAGGAACTCACTGGAGTGATAGAAATGCTCTTTATCTCGATAATGGTTGTGTTACACAGGCATATCCATTTGAAAAATCTCATCACAGTGTACACTTAAGATTCTCCACTTCACTATATGTAATTTTTCACTAATGAAATTATAAATATATATTAAACTCCAGTAAGTTTGTTTTTCACACTAGTATGGTGGAGCGATTCTGAAGCTACTTGCTGTATATTGTAGCCATGGACAAATGAGTAATTATGTACTGCAGAGGGAGGTACTAGAACGCATCCTGTGGTGTTGGATTGAACTGGATTAATCTGCAGACGTTCATGGGGAGAGGGAGAGGGAGAGAGAGAGAGAGAAATTCTTATATGTACATGTGTATGTGTGCATGAGAGCGTGTGTTTGCACTACCACTGAGCGGCCTGAAACAGTGACATTATGTGTGATAATAAGCACACCTCATTCTTAGATCTTGGATTATAAACACCATTATTTACTAAAATGCCAGGGTTGCTTAGAGAAAAGGCCAACTCCGGGCCTGAAGAAATAGAAGTACAAGAGGACTCTGTAAAATCTCATGATGAAAATTAAAGAAATGCTTAAAGAATAAGAGATCATATCAAAAGATCAAAGAGCCAGTCGGAAGGGGTTCCCATTGGTCGTATTTAGGACAAATGGTGAAATCAACTGATGTAAAATATAGTGGATAAAAATTTGATTTACATAATCTCCACCTTTCAGGGCAGAGACTGGTAGACACCACCTATTCGAGAGCTTTAAGGCAACATCATTAACTTTGGGACAGACCGCACCACGTGCCTCCAGACGTGACTCACTGAGAAGGGCACGCCCGGTACCCTGCCGAAATGCGCAGCCTGAAATTACCCACACGGAGGGGCATTCTACAAAACAACTAGCTCGTTCTCTTAAAAAACGTCAGGGTTATGGAAGACAAGAAAAACTGAGGAACTATTTCAGGTTAACGAATACCAAGAGACCTGACAAGTCCTGCAATAGGTGAGGCCTGGATGGGACCCTGAAACATTATTGAGATAAGAAATGAAATCTGAATGTGAACTATGGATTAGTAAATAATGTTACAGTGATGTAATCTTTCCTGAATAACCTTATTTTCAGATAATCCACATGAAATGATTTAGGAGAAACGGGATGGAACTTACACTCAAATGGCCCAGGAAAAAAAAAAAAAAAAGATTTTATATACCTAAACACATTGATTTCAGAGAGAAAGAGAGAAGAGAAAATGCTAAAGTAAATGGACCAAAGTGGAAACTGATGAAGAAATACTGGAGTTTCTTGTAAGATTCTTGCAACTTTTCTATAAATTTGAAATTGCATAGCCCTGGCTGGTGTGGCTCAGTGGATTAAGCATTGACCTGTGAACCAAAGGGTCTCTGGTTCAATTCCCAGTCAAGGCACATGCCTGGGTTTCAAGCCAGGTCCCCAGTAGAGGGCACATGAGAGGCAACCACACATTGATGTTTCTCTCCCTCTCTTTCTCCCTCCCTTCCCCTCTGTCTAAAAATGAAATTTAAAAAATAAAAGATATTGCATTAAATAAAAAATGCATATGAAAAATTAAAATTATATAATATTTTAATATGTATTAAGTGATCAACAAATCAGTTTGAGCATACTAAGTGTTATTTTACTGGAGAACTTGTAAATTATTTTATTAAAAATTATTTTCAAAAATAAAATTCTTAAAAATTTAAAATAATATACCTGAGTATTTTAAGATAAAACTTCAGCTTTGTATTAATTATTTGAACATTAAAAATAATAAAGTGAAATAATTCTTCTTGGTACACATTCAATTATAGAATCAATTTTTTGATCTGTATCTATATATCACTGGTACTTTTATGAAGAATTTTTAAAATATGAAGTTATTATTTTTAATTTTCTCATAAAATTGCCTGTGATAGTATTCATTGCTGAATGTTATGATCAATAAATTTGAAATTCATGACAGCTTCAACTGACCCCCTTTCTTTTGGCCATAATATTTTCATTCACGCAACCATTCTGTCTAGAGGTGGTGGAAGTTCTGAGCAAAGTCTGCTAAACAGAGCCTATTCCCAAATTTAATTTTTAAGTTGAGATCTGTAAATTTTTCAACCCAAATATTTTTACAGATACTTACCCCCTCACAGAGTACTTTCTTCGACAAATATTTTTACAAGATAAAATTTAATTTAAAAGCTGTCCTTTTTATGATTCTTCTAAATGTTTAATGAAGTCTAGGTTATGTAATGTCACAGGCCTTCTCTATCTCAATCCATTCCAAAATGGAATATAAGCTTATCAAATTAAAAATAAAACCTTTATCAAAAGATTTTTTTTCCACATGTTGAGCTTTTTCACCATTTAAGCTCTCATTAATTAATTCATTCATTTCTTCCCTTGCTTTGTAAGGATAAATAACAATACCTCCCTGTTTATAAGCTTTGGCTTTAATAATTGCAGTTTGCCATAAACTTTAAAAGTGAACAGTTTTGGTTGTTCCCTTTGTTAAATAATTTGATTAAATATTTCCAACTAAACTTTTAAAAATGCAATAAAAACTTAGAGGATTTCTTTTCCATGGTTGACATTTAAGTTAATTTTCCATGTAATTCTTCAAAATGCTCAAACATTTATGAATCCAATTGATGATGCAGGACAAAGAGAAAGTACATACTGCCAAGCTAAAATTTTTGTTTGTTTTTTTAACATCAGTTTCATAGCACATACCCACAAAAATTATAATTCAGTTACTCAGTGTACTAGCAAAAATATTTGCAATATTAACCTATTATCAGTTTCTATTGCAATTGGCAACATTTTTTGGATGCAATTAGGAGTTGTATGTGCACCAAAATCAATTCTAAGTACATTTCTTCTCCATAATTATGATTAGAGTATAGTTTTTACCATGGTGCCAAGCTCTGCCAAAATTTATATTCATAATACCACCCCAGCAACAATTTCATCTTCAATGTTGAATATTTTATGATTTTATTTATTTATTTTTAGAGAGGGGGGAAAGGAGGGAGAAAGAAAGGGAGAGAAACATTGCTCACTAGCCTCTCGCACACCCCCAATTGGGGACCCAGCCCACAGCCCAGGCATGTGCCCTGACCGGGGTGGAACCTATAAGCTCTTGGTCTGTGTTGTCGGTGCTCAGTCCACTGAGCCACACCAACCAGGGCTTCCGTGTTGAATTTTTAACTGAATTTATCACAACTTTACAATGATGTCAACAGAAGTTCAATGACTTCTGAGAGCTTTACTTTGATTTCATGAATCTTTCAAATGGAAAAAGAATTTAATCATTAACTGGAATTACCTGACTGATAATGCATTTGAAGTATCTGATGACCTTAACATAAAACTGGAATTATTGAACTGTTTGCAAAATTCTTCTATTGTTAATGAAGCCAACACTTTAACATTGCTTTGTACATGCAAAAGAAATCTTGAAATTGAAAATGATTGAAATTAATTTAGAAGAACAGACACTCAATCTAAATGAAAAGTCACACTTCAAAGAGTAATGTATAAACGTTACCTTTCCACAGCTGCATGTGTTAAATTGTTTTCTTTGCCCACAATCCTCTTAAAATAACTTTTAACTCTGAAGTAGGTGCTGTTGCTTCTTCAGCAGCTGTGTATCTCTGCTTTTTATATGTTTAATGATGCCACTAAAACCCTGGGTGCCAGCAAACATTTGTGCAAGTTTTGTATTTGTAATCAACTATCTTGAGAAAGGAAGGTTCAGGACATTATTTTTCATTAACTATGATCTTTCAGGCCTTTGACTTTGTTGTTGTAGCTTTTGCATTTGATCTTCTTCGTGCTTAAAGTACTTATTGGACAATGTTGAAGTAGCATAACCATACTAAGTAGCAAGAGAGTTCATACTATTTTCTGTATATCGATCTGTCTCGGGACTGTTCAGCTCTTATATCCAACACATATTTTGAATACACCTAACCTGTAATTTCCTATGTTTCCCACTACTGGGCAGTCTCATGGCTTTGTGAATCTCTCTGGCCATGTTACGTGCCTGGGCACAACTGGCTGGTTGGCCAAGTGACCAGCAGAGGCATCCACTTGTCAAAAAGCAGAAAGAGTTAGCTCAAGTGAAGATGACTTTCCTTTTAACAGGTAGCCCTCCACGTGCTATTCATGAAAATGAGAGGCTAATTACACTGCACTTGGAAACAGCTGTGAAAAGAGATATCTTATCATTCGGCCTCTTTCAGACTTAACCTCATGTTAAAGTAAAAACTGTTCACTGTACATGTGTCTTACAATGTGACCATGGCAGAAGCTAAAAGCACAAAGTGAAGAGCTACTCTATTATCCATGCTGCATAACAAATTTTCTTCATCCGTGAAATGGGAGTAACAATAGAGCTACTCATAAGGGTGTCATAAAGAATAAAAGAGTTAATGCATATAAACACACCTGGGTCAAGGGGACTGTTTAATCAGAATTAGGTATTATTATTATGATTATTACTGCTCTCTAGGAAAAAGAAAAAAAAAAACACTATGATTCCTTCAACAATTCCTCATTGTTGAAATTGTTAGAAACCATCATAGTTTCCAGACCCTTCACTGTCATGAATGCTCCCTTAGTATTCTCTTGGCCAATTCCTGTCCTTTTACAGTTGTATTTCTGCAAATAATACTTCTTTTGCTGCAACCACAGGAATTAGCTTTGATGGGGAGCCATGTTACATATTTGTTAGCTCATATTAAATTTTTTTTAAAAAGTAAGTATATGTCACAGTTTATTTCACATAAACTGTTACTAAGCCATAGTTTCTCCATTTCAAACTCAAATAGCTGGTTTTATGAAGATACACCTGGAATTTTCTATCTACCCCTGAATTTTCCATTTTATCCGATCTTCTTAGTTTTAGTCCGTAGTTCTATTTCTTTCTAGATCTTCTTGGTCAACCAATTATTTGCTTTGGATTTTTTGTCATCAAGAACCTGGGTTCTGATTCAAATAGTTGCAGGCTTAAATACCAGCTCTACCCCTCATTAACTCTGTGGTCTTGGGCAGTTTCAACCTAAGTCTCAGTTCTCTCATCTGTCAAATGGGAATAACAACATTTTTGCATCACAGGATTCCTTGGATGACTAAGTGACAAAATAGCTAGTATATCCCTCAATATCTTATTATAGAAAGAAAATATTGTTATAAATATATTTACTATAATAACATAGAATGTCCTTATTACTTATTACAATAATTAATAAAATGTTATTATAGCACACTATTCACCAGGCTAAGGGTGATCCCTGGGATATCCTAATAGAGATTCTCTTCCAGGGAGGCAGATGGCTGTGGAACAGCTGCACAGCGACCTATCGACCACTTTCCAAACCCTGAGAGTCAACACAAATTTCGGTTGACTTCTTACGCTCAGATCTTTCATTTTTGATGTGTTATTTTTTTATGCCTTGTTCCCATTTTATTCTTCAACTCTTTGTTTGTGTCCAAATCAGTGGATCCACCTCAAAAAGTAAGTTCCTGGGCAGAAAACGTGCCTTCGATCCAGCGCCATAAATAAGCACAGAATGGGTGTTCAGGAAGTATTTGATATGATGATTTTCCTGACAACAGTTAACATTATTGAATACCATCTAAGAACCAGATGCGTAATAATAATGTCAACACTTCATAGTTCTTGCCCAGTGCCGGGCATTCTTCTCAGTGCTCCACATAAACCTGTCTAATCCCCTAACAGTCCTACAGCTGACACTACTCTTATCCCATGTTACAAATGAGGAAACGAAGTTCCAGGAAAGTTAAGTTTTTGTCCAAGTGGCAGAGCTGTATCACCAAACCAGAGAATGTGGCTCCAGAGTCCACGTTTTTCGCATCTGACTAGGCCGCATCCCTGCTGGCATGGACACTAGTGCCCCACCCAGCGGTCTCACCAGGTACGAATGCGACCCTGGAGGGGGCACACTGGGACAGAAATCTGCTGTGTGGAACACATGCCCAGTATTGCAAGACAACACATCGCAAGCGCTGCAAATACTATTCCATTCCCAAAAGCCCCCGATTTCAGCTTCACACATGGAGCAGGCATTCCATACACAGGGAGAGGACATTCACCACCCTGCTGGCCGGCAGATTTCCTCTCCCATCCTGGAGCCCTGTAAAAGCACCCTAGGATATCCCACACGTTCCCTCTGTCTGAGCCCACTTTTTCTCTCTCATCTACGTTGCTTTCAAAGCACCCCACGCCAAGCAAATCCTTGCTCTCAATGTCTGGATGGACTTCGGAGGTGGCGGGAAGAAGGGGCGGCGGGGAAGGTCACACTGGATCTTGCACGTTATATCTGAATGCCGGAAAAAGCAGAGCCCTTCCCTGGGCATTTCTCCCTCACTGCACAGGCCGAAACACTCACCGCAGCTGTCCTGCTCGCTACTGTCCTGGCAACCCCTGCTTGGTTTATCTTTCCCGTGCCCTACTTTTTTTTTCCTCAAGCTCCTTTCAACACAGTTTTTCCCATTGGAATATAACAAGGAGGGGCAGAGGTAAAGGAGGGAGGACCAGGCCTTGTCACGTTCCGCACAGTGCTAGGTGGCCTGCACCTCACCAGCGGTCACACCCATCCCCAGACCCCACGCTGCCTGAGTACCGTCCCTCGCAGTCACTAGGGCCAGTCGGATTGCAGATGGCCAGCTGACACTGTCCCCCTTCCCCTTTGCTCCGTTTCCTTCTCCTCTGAGTGCTTGCGCTTCTTCCTACAGCTTCAGGCCCTGTTCCAGCAACTGCCGTGGGTGGGCCCTTCTGCCAACAAGCCACAACACCCAGTGAATGCCAGAATCTTCCTTAAAAAGCCTACTGGGAAGGTCTTAGGATCCCAAATCATACCTCCTCCTTGCGGAACACAGCACTGCTCCGACAGTGCCAGCACTCCGTACTTACGGCCTCGTCTGTGCTCCCTCAAGGAGAAACACAGCACAGTTCACACCTTGGGGTGTGTAAACTGAGACTAAAAGATTAGTAACTGGAGGAAGGGAGAAAGGACCATCTTCTTCAGTGTCTCATAGATACTCCAGCTCTCCCTGCGCTATCTCCAGGGAAGCATTACTTTGGTTGTTCACTGAAGCCCACAGCTGTGAACCTGGTCCCTCCACCTCCAAACCCAGCATTCTTTCCACCAAGCCAGAAAGAACCCTTTCCCAGATCTCTCAGGAACGAGCTCAATTCCTCCTCTACTCTCTCACAGCACAGTGTGGAAACACTTCCACCTCCCGCAACCTCAATTACTTTCACAGCTGCCTTTCTTCATTTCTGTCTGGGAGGGTAAGACCATCGTCTTGTTCATCTTTACAGACAACTCCCTCTCTCCCATCTTGGAAGTCCTCAACAGTATTTGCTTTATGGATATATAGTAAGACAGACAAGAAAGCTTTCATTAATATTCAGGACCAGGTTCATACACAAAGGGGGTCGGGGATAGCTTGCCTTTTTTCCCAGGTGATCTGCTGCTAATATGACCCACCCTCCCAGCACTATCAAAAACATACCAGGCATCTCCTCCTTCTGTCCCTCTGTGGGATTTAGTAACAGCCTCTATTATAGCACTTGTCACAATATGTCAATACAATTTTTGTCCTATTTCCGTACTGGACTGCGACTTCATCAAGGACAGGAGACCAAGCAAATCCTGTGTGATAGGCAAATAATGGTGCTGAATAAATGCTTCTTGATGAATGGATGAATGGAAGGTTGCGTAAGTTAGATTCTCCAATCTCAATAGGAAGTAGGGTGCCTTGATACTGGAGGTTGTCAGAGTCTTCGATGTGTAGAATGGCAGCATCGAAAGGCACGTTAGAGAAGCCCAGCTCCTCATTTTCCTCCGGGGGAAACCCAGGGAAATTGAGCTGTTTGCCCAAAGTCACAGTCATGAGACGCGACCATCAGGCCTTCCCAACTCAGCGAGTCCCTTTGAGAACTTGAGACAAAAAAGAGGGAAGACTTCGAAAGCTCCCAAAGCAACCTCCTTTCTCCATCAGCCCAGGCTTCTCTAGAAGCCGGCCCTAAGCTGCTGTCCTTTCCCAGGGGCCGTACGTATGTGGGAGTCAGCCCCAGGCGGTAGGAAGGGTCTGGGCTGAGCTGGAAGAAGAACGCTACCCCCACCGATATGCTCTTCTTTTTCCCAACAACTCCTCCCACCTTCAGGGTTCTTCCTGCACAGGAAAGGCTGGTAAAGTTTCATATTCAAGGAACTTTCATCATAAAATTATAATAGCAAAAATTTTACCCAATATAAATGTCCAAAATAGGGGAACAGTTAAATAAATCATGATACATTGTACAATGACATATTATTTCCTTATTAAAAAATTATACTTTGATGATATAATGAATTCATGTCTGACATGAAAAATATTAACATTAGCTAACATTTTAATGAGTGATAAGCATATACCAGACACAAACTAAGATATATCTATGTCTATATCTAATCTTATAGATATCCGTATTATATGGGTATGTATAAAGTTGTATATAATCTTATTTAGTCCTGACAGAAACCTCATGAAGGAGACACTATTATTGCCTCCATTTTATAGATGAGAACACTGAGGTTTACTTGCCCAAGCTATTACAACAAGTAAAAGCGAGCTAGAAATTTTAGAAAATGTTTTTATTATGTTAGGTTTTTAAAATTAGATGTGCAACTTTATGTATTATATTATTCCAACTACCTATTTTATTAAAAGGAAATACCACCAAAAGTAATTGTCTGTGGCTAGTGGAAGTATACACAGCTTTTGTTTTCTACGGATGCTCCACTGTTTTCAAGTATTCTACAATGAATACATATTCCTATCATTTGTTTGTTTTATTTATTTAAAGACACAATAAAAACTTTTGTAAAAGCATTGCTCCTAGGAAAATGGCAGGTACATCACCAGAATCTGAGGAAGAGGAAAGGGAAGAATACATCTGAGAAAGCACGTGGGAAAGTGAGAGGTTGGGCTACTCTGGCCGCCTGCACCCATTACCTCCTCCCCAAGCTCTGCCTCAGGCCCCGCCCTCACCAGCGAGAACCACGCAACTTGGGACCTGGAGTCGGAAGACAGAAAGCCTGCGCAAGGTAGTCAACATCATGAGTGGCGAATAGCGAGATAAATACAAAAGGCATTTCTTTCTTAATATTTTAACTTTTTTAAAGATAATTGACTTTTAAAACAAACCAAAAAAAGTACTCTGAGGTTTATACCCTATGGAGAAGTAAAATCCATCGCAATAATAGAACAAAGAAGGGCAGGGGAAAAAGGAAGTAGTATATTACTGTAAAGTTTTTGAAATTTATGGGAAGTAGCACAAAATCAACTTCCCACCTAACCCCCTAACCCCGACACTTTCTTATCCCATCAAGTGCTGACAAGCTCAGTCTTTGTCCTCATCGTGACTCCCAGTCCCTATGCTTCAACTCTGCTAGAATTAATTCCAGTTCAGCAGGGCCCCGTGACCACAACATAGAACCATAGGTGCTGCAGTGCAAAGGGCTGGACATTATCCACTGCAAAACCTCACCTTATAGATAAAGAGAATTCAGACCTTCAACTCCTTTCCCTGCAGTGATGCTCTTCCCATGATCCTTTGCCTCCATGGCCAAGGTTCTGCAAGCCTCGCAAGCATCTCTCTTCAATTTCTCCAACTCCATCTTTTTATACTCATTGCTACCATTAATTGCTTAAGAAATTCACTAATAACATCAAGATCCTCTATAGATATTTTCTGCATCTAACTTCAGCCCCACTTTCAAGCATTGCTTTGCATTCCTTTTGTTCATCTCTACTTAATATCTTAGCGGAAATTAGAACTTCAATCTCAGATGCTTACCTTTTAGTTTTCCTGTATCTTCACTTATCCTCTTTCCTCCTGTAGCAGACTTTTGTAAAGCTTTTGTTTTCTGACATTGGAATCTTCCATACACCTTTCCACGTTGGGGATTTTCCCATTGTGGCAGGCAGACTTCTAAAAACGCCGCTAAGATTCCTAGCCCCCAGTGTACACACACACATCCAGTTACTCAGACACTAAAGCTGTAAACTCCCACTTCGTCCAACACCAAGTACAGCTGTAATTAAATTCCCAAATCAATCGACTTTAAAATAGGGAGGTTATCCAGGTGAGCCTGATCTAATCACAGCAACTCTTTCAACCTGGGTCTAGAGATCAGCGGCAGAGAATATCGGAGAAATTTAAACCATTGACAGGCATTCAGTGCGAGAGATACTCTCCATTGCTGGCCTTGAAGATGCACACAGCCTCTGGTCTCGAGAGTGGTCACTAGCTGTCAACCAGCAAGAAAACGAAAACCTCAGTATTACGACCACAACAAACCGGATCTTTCCACTACCACATGAGTTTGGGAGAGGACCCCAAGCTCTAGATGAGAAATCAGTCTGACCAATACTTAGGTTTGAGTCTTTAAAACCCTAAGCAGAGAACCTAAGGTTTCTGACCCACAGAACTGTGTTGTTTTAAGCCACTAAGTTTGTAGTAGTTGGTTACACAGTAGGAAAAAAATACGCCCACCTTTTTCCTTTGGGTAGAAGCAGAAACCAGTCCTCTGTAGGATGCAGGCATGTGGTTCAGGTGATGTCCCTGTTGGAAACAAGACAATGGGCCCAAAATAGAGTCCCTTATGCTAAGCCTCATGTCACCAAACTAAGACTTAATGAGTTTAGTCTCTCCCAGAAATGGAATCGTAAATCAGTCAATCAGAAATCTCCTGATCAACACTAGTTAAGGTTCTCTACGTGATAGACTCCCACCATCCCCTAAAGTAAATTTGTAATAACCAACCTGCTTTTTTGCCTCATATAGCTTTCTTGTTCCCACTCTCTTCTGCCCGTAAGTCTTTCATTTTGTACAGCCCCTCAGAGTTCCTTTCTATCTGCTAGATTGGATGCTATCTGATTCAAATTGATTTTTGTTCACATAAACCCTTACATTTTTAAATAGGTCTCCATTTGTCTTTCAACAGTTCTAGCGTCAGAAGAGGGAACTGACGGAGACTCCCGTGGCCCCAAGAAATGACAAGCAACCAGGTAGAGGCACCCATGCAGCCCCTTCTGCTCGCTGCTTCTCTCTCTGCCCCTGCAGCCCGTGGGGGAGTCCCTCTCGGATCCCAGCTCTGTGGCTTTGCGTTAGAAAATTTCAGGCTTTATTTCACCATCTCTTTTTCCAGACTGGTCCCGAAAACTGGCAGGAGTCAGATGGGGTCTGACTTAGAAACCAGTCCAGGCGGGACTGGACTCTACTTAGAAACCAGACTGGGTCCAGTTTGAGGCCTCAGGTGAGCAAAATTTTAAGGCTAAACAATAGGTTCATCTTACCCGAAATAATCTGGAATTGCAAGGGCCACAGTGGAGAACTTTTAACCTAAACAAGCTTATTCATTTACCAGGGGCCCACTTAGAGAAAGTGTGCTCTCAGCCAGGCACACCCTTTGAGGGGTAGAGGGAAAATTATTTTTACTCCTCTGCAGTTGCTACTGACCAGTATGAGACCCGCCGAAACACCCCGCTCCCTCCAGATCCTTCAGACGGCATCCTGAGCAAACTGGCAGAAGGCAACAAAGGGTGAAAATTCCCAAATGTACACACACAAGCCTCACATGCACTTACTCCTAGCCAGGTCCACAGGGATCTGCCAGAGGAAGCTAATTTTGAATCATGAATACCTCCTGGTAATTCCTGTTTGAGTCTCTGGCTCAGGACTGGAAAGGGGCCAGCCATGGAGGTCAATTAAATTTAAGGACCTGTAGACCACACAGGCGGTTCTATTGCAGTTACCCTTGCCTTGTGTGTCCCTTTCGTGTACAGAGCCTGGATCCAAACTTCTGCTGATTTGGAGCTGTGAGGCTATGATCAGGAACCTCGCCTTACTTAACTCTTTAGATATTGCAGAATCGACTGCTAAAGCAATCGTAGCTGCCCAACTAAAATCCCTAGGCTTTCTGGCTAAAGTTGCTCTTGGTACTAGAATAGCCCTTGATTACCTTTTACCTGAGCAGGGACTCATTTATGCTATGGTCAACACCACTTGTTGCCCTTGGATTGGCACTTCTGGGGAAACTGAGGCTCAGCTACATAAGATCCCTAAACAGACCACATGGCTTGAGAAACTTACTTCTTCAAATGGAGTCTCTCTTTGACGTATTTACTTCTGATTGGTTTAGGTCTTGGCAGCCATGCCTCCAAAGTTCATTCCAGACATTGTGAATTACCCTGCTTATGATAATCATGGTAGCCTTCCACTGTACTCTCTCAAAAGCTTTAAATGCTTGTTCACGGCCACTAACCACCAAGCAAATGATCTCCCTAAGAATAGAACATCAGAAAAGAAACAGAGAGAACAACCAACTTAAAGAATGTGATGACCTAGGAATGTCACACAGGAATTCAGCAAAAACTCGAGAACTACAGAGCAGTAGCTGAAAGTAGCATTTATGCCTTAAATTTATATCATATCTCTCAGACTGAGAGTCTGTTCATAAAGGGGGAATTGTTAAAAACAAAACAAGGGGCCCAAAATAGAGTCACATATGTTAAGCCCCACATCACCAAACTGAGACCTAGAGTTTCTGCTCTGCCCGAAATGGAAACTTAAGCCAGTCAATCCAGGATCACCTGATCAACACTAATGAGGCGACCTGCCGGATAGACCCTTGCTGTTCCCTAAAAGAAGGTAATTTTGCAATAACCAACCTGCTTTTTTAGCCTCATATAACTTCCTCATTTCTGCTCTCCACTGCCTATAAAAGTTTCTTATTGTGTATAGCTTCTTGGAGCTCCTTTCCATCTGCTAGATTGGATGCTGCCCAATTTGAATCAATGTTTGCTTAAATGAACTCTTTAAATCTTTAATATGCCCCAGTTTATCTTTTAATACCTCTCAGATCTGCTTGTGCCATATTCAGGAGCCGATGGCCTAATAAAAAAGATTGTGATGTTCTCCCTCCCCCAGGGGCGTCAGTGGCAGCTGCGGAAAGCCGAGATCCCAATGTAGAAGTGGCGGCCATACAGGTGGTCCGCTAGTGATAAATAGTGAGCACCAACACCCCCCAATCCTTATCCTCAATAACCTGCAGCACTGAAACACGCTGGCCTTTCTCTTTATCCCCTTGTTCTATCAGACCTGTGAGTTTGGGAGGTGATCCCAATTCTAGTCTTTGTCTGGCTAAAACTGAATGAGACATCCTGAGTGATAACCACCTCAATTAACTCAGTCAACCCTATGAACCATGACAAATAACAGGAATAAATGATTCTTCTGGTCTCTTTTATGACACAAAGTTTGAGATGGCTTGTCATGCAGCAGATGAGTTTACAGTCTAGTGGAGGAGAGCAGCCATTAAACAATTATCCAAGAAATAAATTCAATGATAAGGGTACCACAAAATCTCTCCTCCCCTAGATCACAAGACGCTACCCCATCCTGGCTCTTCTCTTCCCTTTTTCCAACTTCCCTGTCCTTATTAATGGTGTCCCTGTCCTGACAAAAGCCAAAGCTGATAAATTTGAGTCATTCTTGACCCATTTTCTTCATACCCACACTCAAACAGTTATTATATCCCATTGATTCTATTTCCAAAGGTGCCTCTCATCTGGCTGTCTCTTACTGACACCACCACCACGTAGGTCCAGCTCAAGCCCTCAAAATCTCATCCGGGTTTATTGAAATGACTTCCCCAACTGGTCATTCATCTCCTTGCCTATTCACTGCTGTCAGACATCTCCCATTTTTCCCTCCCTTGCTAAAAAACAAAACAAAACAACGACAAAACTGCACTATTTCTTCACTGCCTGAAAAATACAGTCCAAATATCTCAGGTCCTTCACGATCCGCCGCTAACCTGTGCTCGGGCTTTGCTTCCTAAACAGCTCTGCTTTTGCCCTCTGCTCTCGGCTACTCTGGACTTCTCACTATACTGTGAACTCACCCCTCTTTGATACCTCTGAACTCTCTTTCTCTCTACTTAAAACGCCTTCCTCTTACCCCATGCACCCAGGAGTCTACCTCCTATGATCCTCCGAGGCTCCTATAGCAGAGCTTGTCACTAGTCCTGAGGCTGGGTACCAATGATAGCTGTGGCGGAGATGGTCTGCGGCCCACTCTTCACACAACAGACGTTAGGAGTTATAGCTGAGCTTGTGGTCAGCTAGACACTACAGTTCTCACTCTTCCGATACTGCTTGACACAATCATATGATTAAGTTCTGGAAAAAGGACTATAACCAGAAATGGTAAGTACCCCTTAAAAAGAATAAGCATGCCCTCCCCTGGCCTTTTTCCTTTTTTGCTGGCTGGGGCGTGGTAAGGGCTGGAGCAACTGTCTTGGTTTTAGAGATGAAGCTACATGTTGAAAATGAAAGCGATGCATCCTGACCTGCTACCTCTGGACAGACGAAATAAGCTCCTACCATGCAATGCTACTGGATTTGGGGTCGCTTTGCTACAGGAGTTTCGTCTACATCCTATCTAATATCATAGCCAGTCTTTATATTGAGAGTTTGTTGTGTGGAAGGCATTGTGAGTCACGTCCTTTAATCCTTACAACAATATTATGAGGAAGGTAATATTAGAGATGAGAAAACTGAAGCTCAGAAAGGGTTTGCAACTTGCCCAAGGCCACACAGCTAGCAGGCAGTGACACTAGAACTCAAATGTCGACGAGCCGACTTTAGAAACTATACTTTTAATCATTGCTTGTTCCTTTGTTCTGACCCACAAACAGCCCTCATTGCGGTTTTCCGAGTGTTCTCATAAATACTTAGGAAAACGCGTTGTATATAATGGATGCTCAGTAAATGCTCGTCGAGGGTATGATTGATTGGTTTTAGGAGAACAGCCTTTTTAAAAGTTTCTAACTATAATCTGATACAGTTGGTTCTGGCTAGCCAGCAGCCCTCGATCCCTGTTTTATGCTACACTCCCAGAGAGAAAACTTTGTCTCTGAAGAATACGGTTTTTGCAGCACCTCTGGTCCATGTCTTTATCCATTCTATACACAGTTAATAGAGAACCCGTGTGAGCCTAGCAGGCCACTGAGGGAAGCATGCAGCCTGTGGCAGCCACCTCTATTTATTGACACAGCTGTTCTTCCCCGTGTGCAAGCAGAAGCTCTGGCTCAGAAATCAGAGACGGAAAAAAATTAGGGGGCTTTTTGAAGACTGCTGTGCCGTATTCTACATCCTGGGCTCTCAGCAGGGATGTGGGGTTCAGGGACTTTCAAAGTCTTCCTTTGTGCTGTGTTAAGGGTACTAGTACAAAGTGAATAGTGCTGAGAGCTTGGGGCTGTGGGAGAGGTTATTATAAAGTACTGATGTCCTGCTGAGGGGGCTGAGTGTGTTCCTTTCTTTGGGGCTCTTATCTGGAGCCCTTCGATAGAAAGGGAAGAGACAAGAACGCCTGAACTGTTCTAGGGTTGCCTTCAGCCCTCTCCTGGGAAAACTTGTAGCAATAAACACAAATCAAGAGGAAAGTAAAGAATGATTTTTTTAAAAGGTCTTCAAACAGCCAGGCTTTATTTTTTTAAATGGGGGCACTAAAAAAAGAACTTAGAGCCAACTTTCTTGCTAATTAAGTGCCATGGACCTCCCAAAATACAACACGGACGCTGTGAAGAACATCAACAGGCTCTTCACTGGAGTGTGCTTGAACTCTGCGGCGCTGAGAGACAATGATTTTTAAAGCTAAAAACAAAAACAAAAAGCATAAAAACCATCACACACACATACAGAAAAACCATCAAAGCTTGTGGTAATAATGACTTGCATTAGCTTTTTGGGAGATTATGCAATAAAACTGAATTCCTTTTCATCAGTACATTCAAAGATAAAGTCACTCTTCTCTTTTGATGTCAATAATGATGTATATTTAAGATTATTCTTTCTTTTCTATGAGCACCTACCGTATTAATGCATCAGTTTAAAAGCACGCATTATTTTGTTTCAGAACATGTGTTTGAGAATAATGCCCCTGCCCTGGAATCCCACAGAGCCCTGTGCCTCAGGGCTGAGGAGGGCAGGTCAGAGGGGCACAGTGGCTCTACCACCTAGAGGAATGTGGGGATTAGGAGGAACTAGAGGATTACTGCGGGGACATTTTTTGGCCAACTGGTGGTCAGTGTTTGTGCCGCCAGATCTCGTGGGATAGGAGTAGAATGGATATTGGGTAGGTGACTGGTCCCGGCTTCAAGTTCAACACAGAGGATACTGGGCCTCTTCCCCAACCAGTTTTAGGGGCCACAGCAATAATCCCAGAGACACCATCAGGGACATGAAAAATACACTGTGTAGAGCGAACCATGCATGCAGGTTGGTATCACTTAGAGGTTATTAATTTGAGGTAAGAGAGTCGGACAGAACCGAGCTGTGCAACAGATGCCAAGAAAGACAGATGACACTGACTTGAACTTAGCACCCCTGGAAAAAGTTGAGTTCAATGTCCGGATTCTAACAGGAAGCAGTTGAAGTTTGGGCTGAGGATTATTTGCCTGTGAGATTGCATTAAGACATTTGTAAACCATTTCAATGAAGGAAAAAAGTCAGTGGAGACAGGTATCTTTAGGAGTGTTCTCAAGTTTACATTGGGTTGAGAGGATATTAATTAGTTACATAAGTCATTTACTGAAGGCAACAGAGCCTTTGCCTGTGGAATGAACTAAGGTAACAGATGAAGGTTTCAGTGTCTCTTCTTAACATCTCTGGGTGTTAGGTCATGTCTCTCACCTAAAACAGTGAGATAATTGACTCCTATCGGCACCAAACTGTCAGAAAGGAAAACCTGTTTCCTATCCTACGGTGGGTAACGCTCAGGGGCTCTTTCCAACCCCTCACTCACTCCTCCTCTTCCTCCTCTGGCAAATTTGGGAAAAATAAAGTAAACCTTATTGACTGCAATTCTTCCTTTTCCTTGGAAGAGAGTGGGCCATGAGGAGCCCTCATTCCAGAAGTCTTACCAGACAGCTCCCACGTCAAGAGGCCATCCCCAGGCCAAGGTTGTATGTGACTCAGGCCAGAGGCGGGGGGGGTGTGTGGGGGTATCTGCTGAAATCTGAGTGTCGGCTCATAAGCCCATTTGGAGGCCGTTCTTAGCGATCTAACTCATCCTTGTTCTCTAACAAAGGTTATGTTTTGATTTCTCATATGGCTAATTCTTTACATTTTTTTCCCTCAATTTGTCAGATCCTGGACACTGAAAAGAAGTGATATATTGTATATTGGAAAATCCCAATAAAATATTGGGATTTAATGAGATATTGGACTGTGTAAGTTGATTTGGTGTAAGTACATGTGGAAAAATTATCAAGCAAGAATAGCTAAGACAATTTAAAAAACCAAGAGTAGTAAATGAAGGTCTTTGAAAAAGGATGTCATGTTCCCTGACATGGTTTCATGTTGATTTCTACTATAATTTCAAATAATCCCGTCCTCATTTTTTTGAAGATTTTTAAAATTTTTTTAGAGAGAGGGCGGTGGGGGGGCAGAAAGAGAGGGAGAGAAGCAGTCGATGTGTGAGAGAAACATCAATGGGCTGTTTTTCACTTGCCCCCGACCGGGGACCTGGCCCGCATGTGCCCTCACCAGCGACCTTTTGGTTTGCAGACTGGTGCTCAAACCACTAAGCCACACCAGCCGGGACCGTGTCCTTATTTTTAATTGCTCTATAATTGGCAGTGGATTCCTAATTCATTATAATAAAACTAAAAAAAAAGTCTATGTTTTAAAGCTACAATAATTTAAACTGCGATATTGACACATTGAATATGCAAATAGATTAATGGATTAGAGTGGAAAATCAAGAAATAGACCTAAATATATGTGGAAATTTAATAGTCATAGAAAAGGGTATTTAAATTAAATTTAGAAAAGAAAGGTTATTTAACAAGTTGTATTGGGGCAGCTATCTGAGGGGGCAAACTTAAGTTGGGCCCTTACTTTAGGGAAAGAGAAATCCAGACAGACTAAATGTTTAAATTCAAAAAATAAAATAATAAAAATTCAAGAAGAAACCACTGTAGTCTTTTTTATTATCCTGCAGCAGAAAATTTTTCTAAGTACCCTAAAACTTCCCAGAAACCACAAAAATAAAGATCAATCATTTCAATTAGATAAAAATCAAAATTTATATTTAGCAAAATCCATCATAACCAAAACCAAAGGGGAAATGACAAACTGGTGAAAATATCAGAAATTTAAATCACAAAATAAAGACCAAAATTCTCTAATACATCCATTCTATAAAACAGTGTGTGGGCTAAAAATATATTAATATGTTTCTTCCTATATTCTGAGTTCTCCAGGCTGGGCTAATCATCAAATTATCAGAGACAGATTAACAAGAGAAAATCAAATTGTAATATATGTGCACAGGAATTTCACATAAGCATGAAAATTCCAAGGACAGTGAGGCAACATTGGGTAAAGGCATTTTGGACAGAAGAGAAAAGGGGAGGAATGAGGTATTAGGTTTCAGAAGTGAAAATGGGTGATTTACAGGTAGTTGAGGAAGAGGAGGCCACACATGGTAGGAAAATTCTTGCTGGGCAGCTCTAGAGACAATGGCACTGGGGTATCTAACTAACAGGCCCCTGCCTGAAGCTGTCTGTTTACCATCCTTAATTCAAGTGAGGCTAAAGCAGGCGGCTTCCTAAACTCTCCTTCCCGAAGCGAAGCAGGTTTCTCTGTCTGAATCTCTTGGGCAGGAAATGGGGGAGGGTCAAAATTTCTTTCTGTGTTTCGTTTCTTAAAAAACAACCTAAAATCAATATCCCAAAAACACAGCTTCACGGTCGCAAAACTTTAATCCCCTTCAACATAAACAACAACAACAAAAACTTAACAATTCAGTAGGTAAACAGGCAAATGATATGAAGTAGAAATGGCTCTTTAAGATAAGAAAAGATGCCCAGTATCATTCATCAGAAGAAACATACAAATAACTCTACAATGACTTGGGGTTTTTTGTTTGTCTGTTTGTTTGTTTGTTTGTTTTTTGCCTATTAAATTGGAGAAAATAAAAGAAACCTGCATTGAACAGTGTGTGGAGAAACCAGCACTGCCCACGAATCATAAGCCAGATCATAAATCGATACATTCTCTACAAGAATAATTTGACCATATGGGTTTGTATATCCTTTGACCCAGAAATTTCTCTTCTAGATTGTATTCTATCAATGTATTTCAATGTGTGCAAAATATATAAGGTATTCACTACAGCACTGTTATAAGGGCAAAAGATTGAAAACAATCTAAATATTCATTATTAGGGAACTGATTAAATAAATTATGATAAATCTCGATAAAATATAACATCTATGTGGCAAGGAAGTTTTGTTTTGTTCCCTGATATATCAGAGCTTAAAAAAGTGCTTTACACAAGTTTTTTCAATATATATTTGTTGACTATATGCATACAATAGAATCCTAAGTGGAAATAAAAGAAAATAAGGAACTTTCTAAATACAGATATGAAATTATGTCAAAAATATATTAGGGAAAAATAGGAAGGTGAAAAACAATGTGTATTATATACTATTTTGTAAGTGTGTGTACAGTACATAGACTTGCTTATATATACATAAATATTTCTATTTTTGAATACTCAACCTTTTTTTACCACATTTTAGCAGCTTTGTGTCTTTAAATTGTTGTGTGTTTTTTAACCTCACTAGAGGATATGCTTATGATTTTAGAGAGAGGGGAAAGGAGGGAGAAAGGGAGGGGGAGAGGAACATCAGTGGAGAGAGAAACATCAATCAGTTGCCTCTGATATAAGCCCCAATGGAGGACCGAACTCGCAACCCAGGCATGTGCCCTGAACAGGAATAGAACCCACAGACTTTCAGTTTGCTAGACACCGCTCCAACTAACTGAGCCACACCATCCAGTGTGTCTTTACATTGTGAACCATGTGAATGTTCACTATTCAAAAGATAAATAAAATTTAAGCTATTAAAAAATAAAAAATATTTCTCTATCTTGATTATGGTCATGGTTTCATGTGTATATACATATGTCAAAACTTATCAAATTGTACAATTTAAATATGAAGAGTTTATTGTATATCAATTATATTTCAGGAGTGCTGCTTTAAAAATAAGGTAAATGAGGAAAATATTGACCATTCAATAAATGGTGTTGGAATATTTGGCTACCATTTTAGGAGGTCAATTTAAAGTTAGATCCTTACGTCACAGCAGACATGAAAACAAATTCCAATTGGATTACAGTGCTAGATGAAAAACAAAAACAAAACCCTATTAAAAATGTTGGAAGAAGTCAACGTAAGAAATCTCCAAATCTGTAAGAATTTTTATGCATTTATTTGAGCCAAACTGACATTTGCTGGGAAGCAAAATCTCAATGGATTGAGAAAATGCCCCAAAGAAGGGCAGTTTTGCACCTTATTTTATACATTACAGTCTAAGGAGGAGGTGTAACGGGATTACATGAAGTTCATTAGGGAACGTTACAGATTAGGGAGGGGGGAGAAAGCAAAAGAAAAAGGGGGAATTTCTGGGGTAGATAGAAAGTAAAACAAATAGGCATATACTTCTCTTACATAGGAGGGTACAGTACAGTTAACAGTTAACAATTAACTGATAACAATAACAATGAAGGGCTTTGTGGTCTCCTGTCCTGGGTGGGAGATTGTGCTCTGAGGGGTCTGGAAAAAGGAAATTACCCTGACATTCCAAACGTATGTTATCATAGATGCAAAAAGACAATAGACAGGCTCAGTTAAGGTAAAGACTGGCCTTTGTCAAGAAAATACCCTCTCAGGAGATGACTACCTGCCATGACCTGCTTTCAGTTATGTTGCCAGTGGACATAAGGTCCTTCCACAGAGTCGCAAGAAAAGCATGCCCAGAGACCTATGCACGGGGGGATGAGGTGTAGCAGGAAGGGCCGCTGAAGCTGTGGCAAGCACAGAGGACTGTCCTCTGGTGCCTGGAGTCTGTGTCCCAACCACAGCCAGGCGGTTCAACACTGTCTCACTGTGGAATAAGCCCCGCCATGTCTTCGCCAAGCCCAGAAGAAGGGCCAGGGTCCAGAAATTCTGTGCCATCAGCTCAGGCCATGCCGAAGCTTAGTCCAGCTCAGCCTCTGTCCCCATCCAGTTAGCTTAGCCTCTGTTCCCAGCTGTGCTCTGGCTGTCTCTGTTCTGCGGTACCCAAGCCCTTGGGGGAGCCCACGCTTGGGCCCTTGCTGCTGCAAGGCCCGCATGGCTGCTGCGGAGAGACAGCACAGGAATGAACCGTGAATAAACACGTTACCAAGGGACTTAGTTAAGCTTTGATTATATTACTTCACAGAGTCTGATTTAACAGCGGGCGCACCGGGCGCGCGCCCTGGGCCCCGACTTCTGAGGGCATGTATTTTTATTTTCCCTGTCTCTCTCTCTTTTTTTTCAAGGGGCCCAATATTTTCTTCTGCACCCGGGGCCTCAACCGACCTTAATCCACCTCTGTTACTTCAGGCTTTCAAAACCGACCACTCCGTTTTCCCATCCTTTGCAGTCTTGTGCTGGGCCCTCCCCCAACCAATCCAGTCCTTTCCCCAGATTAGACAGCTCCCCTTTATGGTTGCCATCTTGGCTCCTACTGCACATGCCTCGAAATAGAAGGACCCCCAACTAAGCCATCTTGTCTTGCACCCAGCAAAAGAACTACCTCCTTATCCCCCTCATGGTCTGAGCAAGTGGACCAGGTGTACCCCAGGGAGGTTGGAAAGCCGAGCCTTCCTCCCTACTGAAGGGCAGACAACAGAAGGTTGTTAATCCCCTTGGCGGGGCAACTTTTCTATCCCCTGAAGGGAGTGAACCCGTAGCTTCCAACCTAATTAAACTTAGCTAGTGTTGCTCCCTTCTCTTTTATTAATATGTAGCTACCTATGCTAGCAGAAAGTATTCAGACCACCCTATGTGGTTACATTCAGTTTCTGAGTTTGTGAGGCCTCCATACAGGCCTCCCCTGAGCTTGTCAGGCTTAGCATGTGGCCCTTTTCACCCAGAAAGAAAACTTTGGAGAACACAGTACTTTTACAACTTTAAACCGGGGAAGGTCTTTTTAAGAAATACTCAAAACACAGGAGCCATGGAGAAGAAAGTAACAATAGCAGACTTCACTACCTAAAATTTAAAATCTCAGATGAAAAAAGACACCGTGAACAAAGATTATGTCATTGACCAAAGCATCAAGATACTCAGCAGAATATCCTTACCCTATCTTTGAGAATTAGGTGGTGCCAAGTGAAGTATATGGCAAGAAACCAAGAGACAGCAGGGGTGCTCCACATTCCCGCACCATTGTTCCTCTTGGCAGTCTAATGAGGTCTCTTTTCAGAATAAAATTTAAAATATGAGTACATAAGATAAAATGCAACAGATAGCAAAGGGGACCAATTATATTGACACACGGTTATGCATTGCCTATGTGCTTCTTCACTAACACGATAAAAAGATACCGTGTCAGGCCTAACAACTACTGTGATTTTAAAGTAACAAGGAGCATAGATAACATTCTGAGATATCTGAAACAATTGGAAGGCGATATAATACCTGTGGTTTTTATTGGTGGCAAAGTCCACGAACTGCTAATACTAATGTGGCTTGTTGCCTACATTCATAATTGACGGCAGTACTGAATTTCAATTAAAAGTTAAGGAAAACAAAGTTGTGATGTTTTCTCCCACCCAAGTTCACAGATCCCTGGGCCCTACCCACAGAAGTCCCTTTAGAGGGTTTCTCCAAACCCCAATTCAGAATCCCAGGGAAATACCTTGACAGAGCCTCAGAAGATAAAGACATGCAAAGGCCAATCAAATGCTACAGCTGCCCTGTGGTTGTTTAAATGCTCCAACCTGATTTGAATGTTTAGGCTTAAAAAAAAACACACACAAAAACTCAACTCCTGGGAGTGAAGTCATGTGACCACCCTGCCTTCTACTTTTCAAATTCATGGCACAGAAGCTCTAATGAGCACCTCAGTGTAGCAGTCAGGGGTTGAGAAGCCATGCCTTGATGTCTGTAACACCGCATGTCACATCCAGCCAAAAGCCCTGGTCTGTGTGCAACACTGATTAGCTGGAGATGTAGCGCGCAAAACATAATTCCAAAATATTCCTTTGGGAAAGCATCCCCCAAATTATTTTCGATGACATAATTCCTTTCTTAGCAGACAAGTATTAATGGTTATGGGGAGGTTTAGAATTAAAGTCAGAGATGATGTAAATTAAACCTATGGTACTCTATGCTTGTGCTAAGTTTAAAAAGAATCTGTGACTACTTGATATTTGAAGTATTTGTCATGTTTAAGATAATGTGACATATTAGGCAACATTTCTGCTTTTTCTTCCCTTAGCCCACTATCTCCCTCCAATTCCCCCATATCTTCTCCGTGCACAGACGCTGGAAGGCTCCCAGGGCCAGTCGTTGATGATCTATCTATCCTTAATGGTCTATTCTCTGGCTACACTCACACCCTGTTAAGATGACATCCATGCCGTATATTAAGCTGTACAATAGCTTTAAACACTATCTAGATGTCGATAACACTAAATCTAATCTCAAACCAGACCTCTCCCCTGAATTCCTTCTCTTATATCTCCTATATTTAACAGCTTTACTTGATTATCTCAAGTTTTGATTTTCTGCCCTGACCACACCCCATGCAAATCTGTTCCTGGTCTTTCCCAATCAGTAAATTACAACTATAGTCTTACAATTTACCAGGCAAAAAAAAAAAAACCTTGCTGTCCTTTTTGAGCCAATAAATGATTATAAAATTTTGGCTAAAACATGAGGCAGAATAATAAAGATTCCATTAGATAGAATTCCAATCTTTGTACTAATGTCACAAAACCCTTTGCAATGGTGTACGAGCATGTATAATGTTCCACAAAATAGCCGTGACTCTAAGTGTTAATTATTCCATTCCATTTCCATGATGAATCTTCTCTGTCGTTATGCATTCTCACGCACTCCCTTGGCACACACATGTAGCTTTCAGTTCCATGTGTGTGAGAAGACCCAACTGTGGGGGTGCAGCGTCCTCTCCTTGAATGCCACTGCCATCTGGACATTTCCATTTGGAGACCTGAGACGGGCCAGAACAGAACTCCTCATTCACCAACCTCTGCCCTGCGCCTTTGGCTCTCCATCCCATTTCAGTTAAACTCTAGTCACCCACTTGCTCAAGTCTCAAGCCTTAATTTTATCTTTCACTACTCTCTTTCCTTCATATACTTTGTACAATTTACTATAAAATCCTGACAGTTGCCTTTCAAAATATATCCCACTTCTCACCACCTCTCTCGTTAGTTGCCTTAAGCCAGGCCACCGTCATCTTCCATTGCTGCTTTTTCAGGAGCCTCTTAATCTTTCACCCTACAAAGCATCCATCATGCAGCATCCAGAGTTACCCTTTTGTTTTATTTATTAATTATTATTGGTATTACTTGTTGTTCCACTTACTGATGCATTCATTGGTTGATTCTTGCATGTGCCCTAAGGATCAAGCCCACAACCTTGGCACATCAGGATGATTCCCTAACCAACTGAGCTACCCAACCAGGGCATATTTATTATTGCTTTTTTAATCCTCACCCAAGGACATGCTTATTGATTTTAGAGAAGGGGAAGGGAGGGAGACTGAGAGAGAGGGAAAGAAACACTGACGTGAGAGAGAAACATTGATCCGTTCTCTCTCTCTCATGCGTCCCGATCAGAAACTGAACCTGCAATCTGGGTTTTTGCCCTGACTAGGAATCAAACCTGCAATCTTTTGGTTTATGGGATGACACTCAGGCAAGTGAGCCACACCTGCCAGGGCTGGAGTTGCCCTTTTTAAAATGCCACTTCACTGCTGTGCGCACAGCAAAACCCTGTTATGGTTTTCTGTCCCACGCAGAGTGAGATCCAAAGTCCCTTCCTCTTCATTTACTTAAGGTGTGTCTCTCCCCACCACTCCAACTAGAATGGGAGATCTGTGAGAATTAAAACCTCTCCTCTCTTCACCACTTTACCCACAGACCTTAAACAGTGCCAGGTACACAGAGTAGGGACTCCGTCAATATTTGTTGCATGAAAAGCGAACAAACTGCTGACTATGGAGTAAAGGCTGGGAGGGTGAAAAAGTGTAGAAGGTGAACTCTAACACTTTGTTTTTTACTGTTTTTCAAAGGAAGACGTTTTGAAGACTGAAACCCTCAAAAATTTTAAGGGGGCGAAATTTTTACTTAAATGCGTCAACAAGTTCAAGCTCTATGTAAGGCACTCTAGAACAAGATAGAAGAATCAATAGGTCCCATGCCAATGGAGCTGAGGAATCTGAAAATGTTAAATAAACCTCAAGAGAAAGATCAGAAAGGAACCTTCCTCTAGTCTACTCACTTTGTATTAAGAGTCAAAATGCTAGCTTTGGCCATATAGCCTGTTTCCACGCTTTTAAGTAGAAATCCTTTTTTTTCCAAGAGCAGGAGAAACATTAATGAGCTGTTCCACTTATTTATGCATTCATTGGGTGATTCTTGTATTTGCCCTAACTGGAGACTGAACTCGCAACCTTACTGTAATAGGATGATGCTCTAGCCACCTTCGCTACCTAGCCAAGGCTGTTTCTATCCTTTTGAGGATTATTCGTGCCTTAGCTCACCCTCTTGTTTATTCTTTTTTCCTTTCTCACCTAATCACACCAGTTTCAATTCATGCAGTAAACATGATTTGTAAATCCTTAGGCAGCCCTCCATAGCTCAAGACAAGCCTGAAGGAAGGACCTTCTTCCTTAAAGCAACAATATCTCAAATCAAGATTGCGATCTCATCAAGAAGACCCAAAAAGGTATTTCTAAAAGGCCAGCAAGGAAGGAATAAATTCTCTGTAATGAGAAGCTGGGAAACCAGATACTCCGTGTGGGTAAAAGTGATGCCAGAGGTGTAGTTCCAGGGTTGACAGTCGGTGCCTCCTGGAAGAGGGCCAGTTCCAGGAGTGCGGTTATTTGCAGTTTTCAGTAAAAGGTACAAAGGGTAACTAACCTGGGGTACATTTACCCCTCATCATGCCTCTTTTCCTTAATTCCACTCTCACACATTTTAACTTCAAGCCAAACCCTTGGTAGAGATGAGATTGGGACCACATTATAGTCCCCAACCTGCTCCAGAACAATGGGCTTCACCTGGTAGCTCCGATTCCCTGAAAGAATTTGGAAAACAGAACCAGCATTAAAAGTTCTGAGTCCTGCTGGATTTGATGGAGGAAAAATGCAAGTATACGCAGCCCTAGAGAAAGGGGAACCTCCAGCCACTATGTCAAGCGTGTGAGGAGTGGCCTCTGTCTTAAACATGACATTTGAAAATCATGGCAGACATCTAAAAAGGGATCCCAGCAGATTTTCTAATAAAAGTACTCACTCTCACCCTGGTTGGTGTGGCTCAGTGGATCGAGCGCTGCCCTGCAAACTGAAAGGTTGCCAGTTCAATTCCCAGTCAGGGCACATGCCTGGGTTGCAGGCCAGGTCACCAGTTGAGGGTGTAGAAGAGGTAACCAATCGATGCATTTCTTACACACTGATGTTTCTCTCCCTCTTTCTTTCTCCCTTCCCCTCTCTCTAAAAGTAAATAAATAAAATCTTTTTTTAAAAAAGTATTCACTCTCTCTTATACCTGATGAAAGCTGCTTTTTCTAATCTTTTCTACCTGTCTCATAAATGTAAGCATTTGTTATTGTTACTGGAGCTCAATTCTCACTGACGCAGTAAAGAATTACAGATCAGTGATATAAAAGTGGATGAGTAAGAATTTTATTAGTATGTCCTCTAGGGGGATAATGGGCCTGCTGACTGGCAAGAAAGGCTTAGCATAGAAGAAGCAACAAGTTTGCCTAGGCAAGGCTACCTTAGCCCACTGGGAAGTCAGAGAAAAGGGGACTTAGGGGCGGGTTCAGGGGATAAGCCTGGGACAAGTTGCCGGCTGCCCATTGCCTTATGTTTAGGAGATACTTGCCTGTGAGAAGGAGGGGGAGTGGGGAGAAGAAGGGAATGGGGATGGTGCTGGCCATTCCCCAGAGGAAGAGAGAGCACACCTGTGCTGGGTCCTTTGTCTTGGGATTCTTATCTCACTCTTGCCAGCAAGAATCTTAGGGCAGATCTTGGGGGAGGGTTTCAGTAGAATATTTATCAGTTCTCCAGGTGTCCCCTTTCAGGGTCTCCACTGATTGGGCAGTGACAGGACAGGGAGTCTTTAGTCCTTGCAGTTGGTTCTGGCATCCCCCGCCTTGTTTTGCTGCTTTTCTGGGCCTGGAGCTGAAACACAACTGAGGCCTAGATGTGATCTCCAGGGAGGGAAGGCCAGGGGAGGAAAGGTTACTATGGGGTTGAGATTCTTGTGTTCCCAGTTTTCCCCCTGCCAGGCCCTGGAGGCCTTCTGACCTGGTAACAATCTGCATGGGCTGTAAATTGTTCGGCCATTGTGTTGAAATTTCTGTCCCAGTTCCCCTATTCCACTTGCAAAGGAAATTTTCTAGCTTTTTATTATCCTGCCTCTCTCTTAGTGAATCTGAAACCAGGAAAGTCAGCATTCATGCTGCCCATCACTACCAGAACCAATAAGTAGAGACGAGGACTAAATCTTCATGGGTGCTTTATTCAGATGCCAGCAATCTGAGAAGATGGTGAATTATGTACCTTCAAAAACCAGTTTAACATTTCATCTCAAGCCGACCTTTTTATAAGGAGAAGAAAGGCTAGGTCAGAGGTTTGGAAAAAAGTTTAATCAGATAAGAGTTACTATCTGGCAGTGATATTCCTGATATTCCTAGTACTTTAGCTATTGATCAACAATTTTTTATCTCTGTTGAGAAGTTCCCTTCATGGAACACAATGTCTCAGATACCATCCCCATCACCTGCAGACCCCTGGGGCACAAAGGCTGAATTGCTCGTGGACCTCCTGGAGTCACATAGGTCACGCATTGCAGTTCCTGGAATAACAGCTTTCTACATGCGTTATTCACTTAAGCCTATCAATTAAGGCTAAAATCTTTAACTCTTGAGTTCCCCCATCAAATCTATTGTCTCTGCAACAGATCTTCCTCTAATGGAAATAAAAGAAAACCAGGATTTTGACCAGAGTGTGGATCGGAGTAGTGTTGGGAAGGGTAAGAAGGTATTCTGTTTGTTTCTGCCGATAGAGATGCTGGAATATGGAAGAATTCTAGCCATTGGGGGATTGCTCCCCTGATATTTTTGTGACGTTTGGATATATCCCTTTTGGTCCATGAAAATGGGGCGGGAGGGCAGGGATGGGTTGGAAGCCTTTAGCGGCTGATTGTATTGTGGTTAGTGTTATTGCTCCTTGCAACAGAGTCTAGAAAATAGAACTGAGTATTCCACAAAATATATTAACACAAAGCTATGTGTGACTTTGAAAGTCCCACCTAAAGACTTTTTTCAACCTAAGATATGCTGTTTCCAACTTCTCTGCTTGTCCAAAACATCATACGCTGTATCCCTTCGGTCTTTTCTTCTATCTTTGCCAAGTATTCATAGCCAACCTGGAGTCCTTGCTGGTCCCTCACACGCCCCTGCGTCTGGACTCTCACTGGTGGCTCCACCTGGAATGACTCTTTCTCGTTATTTTTAACTGTGGAAAAACTCCCTCATTTTCAATGCTTCTTCTGAAATGTTGCCTCTTCCATGAAACCCTGCCTTTCCCCCCACGACTGCAATGAATCTTTCCCCTGACTGCCTGGAGAATTTCATTTTTTTAATCTCTCATCACATTTTGTTTTGTCATATATTTCACATGTTTTCCCTTCCATATTTTAAGACTCTTGAAGACTGCCACCATTTGGCCCTTCTCTGTGCATCCCACCACCCCTCCAGTGCCTTCAAATCTAGTGAGAATTTGTAGAATTCTGAGGGTGGTGTTTCCATGAGGAGTGTAACTTCCAGCAAAGCAGAACTGTGTTCAGTGCAATTGACCTCAGGTGGGATCCCAATCCAACCACTTAGCCAGCCTGTGACCTTGGCTGGTTGCTCAGAACCTCGATTCCTTCATTAGTAAAATGGGAATAATAAAACTTAGTAACGATAGGGTTGTTGTGACAAGTAAATGAGGCAAATGTAAAGCACTTGGCATGGTGCCTGGCACACAGAGAAGACTTAATAAGTGGTAGCCATTTGTATTATTATTACTATTACCATTAGCATTAAGCCTCTGTACAGAGACCAAAATATTCTCACCAAATGTTAATTTCTTTAAATAAATTGGGAGAGAATTTGCTGAAGAGGGAACTTTGCTAGCTCAGTCAACTCCAAGCATTCCCCTATAAAAAGCAAAGACCTCTATAAAGAGTAATCACTATATAATGATGCTATGCAACAGAAATATGAGTCACATATGTAAGTTAAAATTTTCTATGAGTCCCATTAAAAGAAGCAAAAAGAACAGGTGAAATTGATTTTATTATATTTTAATAATATATTTTATTTAACCCAATATCTGAATTATCATTATAACATGTCATTAATATAATTATTAATAAGATACTTTTTTTATTACATTTTCAAAATCCTATGTACTTTACATTTATAGCACATCTTTATTTGTACTAGCCACATTCAGGTGCTTAATAGCTGCATGTGGCTGGTGGCTACCGTATTGGACAGCATGGCTTTAGAGCCCTGAACCATCCACCTCACACGTGAATCAAGTCATACCAGGCTTTCACTGAATATAATTGGTATTATAGGACAATATGTTCCTCTGAAAATGATTAGGGCTCAAGTGAACACTGGGTTCTGGTCTTGACTTTAACATCCACTTGTTTGACTTTGGGCAAGCCATTAACTGGGCCTGTTCATTTCCTTTATCTGTCATGGGGCTTAGCGAGATCACAAGGATGTAAAAAGTATAATTGGCCCCTCAGTCCAGACTGTTTTATCATCACCACCATCCCTACACCCTAGACCTAGGCCTGGGTCCTAAAACACAGAGTACCTGTGGCTGAACTTTCTAAAACACATGACACCTCTGTAAGACTCATTAGTTGCGGCATCACCTGTACCTTGGGCTTCTTTGAGTTGACTTTATACCTTTTGTCTTTTCCTCAGAGGTTATTTTAGCTTATGAGAATGTTAGCCTTAGAGTCTGAGAGCTTTGGAGCTATCTGATCTAGTTGTTTCCATATCTGGCCCTAGGAACCCGCTCCAAATGGAGGTCCAGATGCTGGCGGGACGGGGGGCAAGGAGAAGGGACAGGGAAGGGACACCAGAAGAAGGGCGAATCGGGTGACTCAGGGCTCCCTAACCTAGGCTCATCCTTGATGCGCCACATTGCTATTTGTTGCACGGTGAGATTTTATTTGAACAAAGGGTCAAAAAATGTTAGAAACCCAGTTTTTATCTCACCTTTCATTGAGAGGGGAGGCCCAAACCCCTTTGCCCAAGCTTACACAGCCCACTCTCAGTGTATTTTTCTTCAGTGCTACATTAACTCCCCTGCTTTCACCCGCTGATGTTAAGAGATTTTGAAGAACTTACCGGGCTTACTCATAGAAATATCCTTTTTCAACTGAGGCCTATTGACAGCAATGAACTGGCCACCCTGAGTTCATTTCACTTGAGCAGGTGTGATCTTGTGTGGGGAGGCCGGTGGATGAGGAAGAAGGCTTGCCTTTGCCCCTTCTGTGACCCAGATGTGACCTGCTTCATCACGTGACAGCAGTTCCTCCACCTGGCCAAGGAAAATGGGATCGATAGGATTCTGGAGTCTTCTTTCCTGGTCTTTCGACTTAGAATCAATCCATAAACACATTAGCAGAAAATAAACTTTGACTCAGGAGCACAACACAAATCTTGAATGTATGTTTTAAAGCATAAAATAACTTTATTCTGACCTTACCCCAGATGACTATAATAGCATCCAATGACCAAAAATTACTTCAGCCACGAAGGTTGATTTGTGTTCAAGGCCCAAACAGTTTCTACCATTCACCCTGTTTTCTAACTCAAAGCTGCATTTTCTCTTGCTTAAAAAATTTGCATATTTTCTCAGTGCCTGTTTCTGACTCACAATAAACAATGCCTAGACCTCCTGCCAAAAAAATGTCCAAATGCAAAATAGTTGCTATAATAGTCGTTTTTGTGATGGCAACTTTGAGCTGTGGGTTTTTAAATTATAATTACTTTGTTCCTTATGGAAGATGTGTATCTGTCTTGATTGCTATAATTATGATTCTATACAAGCAAACGCTTATAAAAGACTCACGTCATTGCTGTGCTTCATAAAACCTGTGCCCTTCAATAAGCTTCCTTTGGTGACTGTTTATATGTTTGTGTTTAATTTGTGGCAGAGAGACCTAATGAGAAGCCATTAATCCTTGAGTGCATATAAAAATTTGTGTCTTTAACTAAATAGACCAAAGTGAATAGGGCAAACCCATTATTGGCATGACATGATTTAGAATCATAGAATGTTAATAGGGAAAGCGACTTGAGAGAAATAATGTAATCTAACCTCGTTTTACAGATGACGTTCAAAATGGGGAGGGAGGGACACATGATTTAGTGATTGAAAACCCGGCCCTGACCTGGCGCTAAGGAATCACCGCTAAGACGGCCTGACTTCCCCATGCAACTTTGTTTTCAAGAATGCCGGGATGAATCCACCAACTGATGAAGGGTCTCAGGGGCCTACCTGAGGCTCTGACCCCCACCTCCCACTCATTCAATTAGAGCAGCCCCACTTGTATCTATTCTGTATTGTAATGATTGAAAAGGGAATCCCTTAGCTCCTCCCCAGCCAAGTCCCCACCTTTTAAAAGTTTGATGTTTATTGAGATCCTTTCTGCAAGTCCTAGGATTGGAGACGGATTGATGAACTCTCCTCTTTGTGGTTGTGCCGTGTTCATTTATTCACACAGCGGCCCTTTACCAAGCACCTTCTCTACTGGTAACTGAGTATGCAATGGTTACAAACACAGGCTCTGCTCTCAGAGATCCCACAGCCTAGAAGGGGAGAGTTACAGAACAGGGTGGTAGCCCTGAAAATTTAAGTCCAGAGCTTAATTTAAGTCCAGAGCCTTGGGAGCCCATAGGTGGGGCCATCAACTGTCAGGGATTTGAGGAGGAAGAGTTGAGAACTGACTTCCCAGAAGTAACTGATGGTAGGCCTTCCCTTTAATGCTCTTTACTTTCTTTTCTATTTGTCTTTAATAAAAGCTACTGGGACTTCTCTTGGAAGATGATGAGAAACCAAAGTTCCAAAAATTGTTAAGGACGCTTGTCACTCGCTGCCTGGAATCCTAGGCAAATGCCTTAATCCCTGGAAATCTCCATGTACCTCAAAGCCTTGTCACAAAGGCTGAATTAGATGATATGTGTAAAAGTGCTTGTAAAACTATTCAGCCTTATAAAAATGTTGACTGTTTCTGTTGCTGGCACTCTGCTGAAGGCTTTAACACCAATTAACCTACACGATCTTTCCCAATTAACCCAAAATTCTGGTCCTACAGAGTAACTGGGGAAAATGCCATTTCCCAATATGGCTCATAATTAATACCAATAACAGCGGCATTAAAAAGTAGGCCCTCTTCAGTTTTAATACGGAGAAAATGTGTTAAATTTCTTTAAATGCCCCTTGTCCAGCTCTTAGCTAACTTGTGATAAAATGGTTGGTATAACCTCTCACTACCTGCAGATCGATTTAGGGATTCCTCCTCTTCTTCCCCTTTATGTCGGAATCTCCCAGGTTCCTGCCCTTGCTCAGACGGTTTCTTAAATTTCACCAGCAGTCACACATTAGAATGTGCTAGGGCAACAGGCTGGTAACTAAAATGAATGAAGTGGGCAGGCCAAGTGACCTGGCGAGTACACAGCGCATGTAATGGAAGCCGTCTCGACTGCATGCCAGCCTACCCCGTGAAGGGCCTCAATATTGTGAGATTGTCTGCATTTTCCAATGGGATTTTTTTTTTTTAATAAATAAACTATCCCAGTGTGCAAATGCTCCTCCTCTCCCTTGGCTTTCTAACTCAAGTCTTATTCACTTATAAGGCTTGCATCAACCTACAAGTAAAATCTCTCCTGCGCTTCAACCCTTGCCTCCCTCTTGCCCAGAAACAGAGTGCAGACTCTTTACTTTGGTGTTTTGGGTCTTCTGTACATACAATGTTGAGCCAGGCACAGTTCCTTCAGGGGCTCTCAGCCTCATGGAGGACCCGGAATATAGGCCTCATACAGAAAGCCACAACTCCCAGGGCAGGAGGTTGAGGGGGGTGGGGGTGGTACCTCCCACTGCATACTGTGTAATAATGGGAGAGTTTGTTGGCTTCTTAATGAAAGGGACCAATATTCAATATCTGGGGCACAGACTTGCTTATGGTTTGTTGAATGAATGAATGATTGAAATAAAGGTTAATTAGAGTTCACCTCTATTTGGGTTTTTCAGGCTTCATAGAGGCTTAAAATAAACCCAGTCAGTAAAAGTCCGACTAACCAGAGTCCACTACAGATTTTTTTTTTATATTCAAACCCAAGAAGGAAAGAATTTTAAGACAAAACAAAAAACACAGCTACCACAAGCGCTGCTTCTAGTCTCACTACTTCTAGCACTTCACTGAGGTTAAACCTGCTCCCATCCTCCGCCATAACATTCTTTAATTTCCAACTTCTGGAAGGAGAATTGACATTTATGATGATTCTAAAATGCAAGCTGTTTGAACAAGAAATGACAAGATCCCCAATGAAATTAAAAATAAAAGTGGAAAATATTCAATAAATGTTAAAAGGTTTGCTAAATGCATTTTCTTCCTCCAAGTCCAGAATTCCCTTAACTTGAATGCTGAAATTTGACTGTTCTGTACTATATTACAGCACCTGCGTGTTAACTGTGATTCCTCACACTTCAAACTAAGGAATGGGAGGGTCCATTTAAGGATAGGTTGGATTTGGTTATTTCTCGTTATAGTGACATTTTTTCCTCAAGAAAAATTTTACCTAAAACATACTTTAAAACAGTATTGATATAGTCAAAGAAAATTCTTGCAAAGTTTTTCAAAAGGGGCAGTATTTGCCAACATACTTTTTTCACTCTGAAATACCAAAACTAATGATTCCCTCGCTCTGTCTCCCACCCAGAGTAGCTCTCAGTGAAATGCAGTATAAGGAGACTTGTTCATAATTTCTTGATCTTTTACTCATTTAGCATTTCTGCGAAGGAAAAAACAATGTTTTAACGCCCAAGGGTTTTCTTTAAAAGCAGGGGGAAGGTGGAAATATGTGCTGCGTAATCCCAGATTTCCCTAAGGACATGATTGTTTGAGCAAACCCAGGTTGCCTCAAGGGCATCATTGTTATAGCTTTCCAAAAGAGAAAGTGGCACTTAAAAAAAGTAATTCCTAATATTTCCTCTGGACTAAAGCCTTGTAATTCAGATGAACTCTGAACTGAGACTCTTTGCATCTCATTTTCTCATTAGGTTTTATTACAGCCAACAAAACTTTCAGCGGTGAATTATTTCCCTTCTCAAGGGTACACCAGGCTCCCATAACGTCTGAGCAAACTAACATAATGAAATGGCTTTTAACTGAACTTCAGGGATTAGAAAAAAGGAGGAAAAAGGGGGTGTCAGGGCCTTCTCTTCTCTATGCTAACCAAAGTGTGGTTTTACTAGTCCCTTTTCTCCCCTATGGGGGAAAAAAAAACAGAATTAAGAAGCAGACATGCCATTTAGCTTGAAACTCCATTTAAAATCATTTAAAGATTTCTGTTTTAAATTCCCTTGAAATATAGGTCACTTCCACAAGAAATGTGGACAAATTTGCCTTAAACCCATGGTCCAGTAAGAACTTCGTATAGTAAATAAATGCTTTAAAATGCAGTCGCTATCCTGAGAAATGCCATCTGCTCCACACACCTAGACCAGAAGTGCCAACGTCAAATCCAGTCTTAAAAACAAAACCCAGTCTTAAAACAAAAATTTTGTTTTAACACAGCAGGTTGAAAAGCATTTTGTTTCCCACTTTTATATCATGCCACCCACTTATGAGTTATTTAATGTTTACTATGTATCAGGCATAAGACTGGTCCTTGTCCTCAAAGAATTTATAATCTAGTTGAGGAGACAAAATTTAACAACATTTCGTAAAGAAAGGATAAGTAGGTGAAAGTATAACTAAGCATTACACAATGCGGTACAGATGCTAAGTGACCTAGGGTACCAGCGGAAAAGAGAGACTGTGGAAGGCAGTGGCTGTTGAGAGTATGTATTTTCAATAAACTCTTAAAATTATGCCAAATTTTAAAGTTGTTGTACTCGTTCCTAATTTTTCATTTTATAGCATTAACGTGATTCACCACTGCTTTCCAACCAGCAGCTATTCAAAAGGGACATGGAGCGGCTGAGGCAGGCAGGAGACGTATCTTTAGAATCTCCCTTGGCTTTGCTACGGAAGGAAAAAGCCATACTTTCTTCTTGGGTAACAAACACAAAAATTAAGTAGATCTTGCATGGGGAATATGAGATTTAATGAACATAGGCCTCTCTCTATAAGTTTTGATATGGGTTTTTGTTTCTATTAAACTTTTTTCTTCGTGTTAAGGTTTTACAGCTCAGACAGGGTAAAAAAAAAATTTTTTTTTAAATCTATTTTCACAATCTATTCTCCTCCTTAAGAAAAGTACACTAGAAGTGCAAGACACATTGACAAGGCAATGAGAATTTTCTAGTTCCTAATCATGATGGGAGAGGGGATACATTTAGCATCCTTTAAAACTGAGGCATCTGTCTGCACAGCAACTTATCTTTTGAAATCACAGAACTTCAGATGTGTGTTTATACTCTTAGCCATAAAATAACTTTCACTCTACAGTTTAGCAAAGATCCTGGTCTCTGTATCTAACCATTTTCGCCTTTGCAAGGCAGGCACTTTGAGCTAAATTAGGCTTGTTATAATAGCGTTTAAACTGCTTAAACAGAGGCATGTCTCATCTTGTGTTTTGAGTAACTTTAGGCAACTTTAGAGAATTGTAGTAGGCATTTTCCCCCCTCCGTACATGATTGCATTCCGAGTCGTCCCAACAAATGCCAGTTATTTCCCCAATTCTAAGAAGAGGGACTCTTTCGTAACAGCTGCAGAACCAGGGAAAAGAGCACACTCTCGTGCTTCCTTAAGGGGAGGAAACCTGCAATAATGTGACATAATTAAATTTAGCCTTAGAAAAGTCTTCTTTGAAACGTTCTAATGAAGACTTCCAGCTTTCTGAGAGTGTGTTCGCTTGATTCTTCAATTCTTCCTGGTCGCGGTTTTGCATTTCTAATGAAAGTGAACTGACAAAGCGTGAAAGTGGTCTAAGGAGCAAAACAAAGCCAGCAAGCACGCTTCTGGTGCGCCAAGATGAATCAATATTCCAGAAACCTCGGGCTTCCCGGCTCGGTCCCCGGCGGTGTTTTCATTTTTTCCCCACTCCCGCTCCCCGGGCACAGACTCCGCCCCTTTCCTTAAGTTGCCCTGATAGTAACTAGCAGCCGCAGAGCACATGCATGCCTGGCTCTCCGCGTTTTGTTACTCCGCTCTTACCTGCTCGGGAGTTCACCTTGTCATTGCCTGGGGTACCTCTCGCACCCTTCACAAAATTAGAAAAGGTAAGTCTAACGCCCAGTATTCCCGCTGGGTTAAATTTCTCCTTCCACTTCTCTGCCAATGGATTTGGTTCCCCGAGCAGAGGAGTAGCGAGAGCAAAAGCTAGCCATTTTGGTAGAGAACGTCCGTGTTGGTAATTTAATGTTATGAGCGTGTGGCGTCTCTGTATGCCGTGTCTTCTGTTAATTTAGAGTTTAGTCATTCGGGGCGATGAGGGGCAGACAGTGGTTCCAGACCTAGAAAATGATCCCGGCTGAGCTGGTCTGTTTAAAAGCGACTGGCTGCTGAAGGGAATCAGAGATTAAGGGGGAAAATCTGATGTCTGGCGTCTTCTCCTCATCACTTCTCCCTAAATTTTTAATCTGCTGTGAGTGTTAAAAAACACTGTGGGTCTTATTACTTGCTGGCCCTACCCTGTAATTTTATTTAAAAGTCAAATCTGGTAAGCGAGTCTTTTTCCCGAGGAGTGTCCTTTCCAGTTACCTCCCCAACGGCTGCACACTGCACACGCTGGTAGCCTGAGCTGCCAGATAACACGTCGCAGGCACAAGTGTGGTGTTTTTTTTTTTCTCGGCTTGATCTATGGTAGAGATTAAGAATTAGAAATCTTGTAAAGCAGTAGGAGGTATCCCTTGATTTTTCAAAACAGAATTTCCACCTCTGGAGATTTACATGGATATATTTTAATAACCTAGGAACACTTTAAAGAAACTAGAAACCACACACTGTAATGTTGGGAATGCAAAATCGGCTTCATCTCCTCATCTGTTCTAGAAATCCTAAAATTTAAAATCCTTGCAAGTCAGTGACGGTTTCCTCAGAAGACTTTACCGTATTTGCCACAAAGACCAATACAACTCTGTACTTCTCCTTGTAACAAATATAAAGATTAATTATGATTTCAGATAATTTATAAATGTGCCCAGAGCACTTTTCTTATTTCACACACACACACAAAAAGAATTAAAAAGTTACCCTGTGACATCGTCAGATGTGTTTTCCAAGTCCCGTGGCTACTTGTGTTCTTTTCATGGCCATTTTTGCTAGTTGATATTATTATTATTTTAATGGAGAAAATAGTTGCTTTATTACATATAACAGAACGCTCCAACTGAGAAATCTTAATACTTCATTTCCATTGTCCTAGTTATGCCTTCCCATGCATACAACACAAGCCATCCAGCAAGTATTGAGTGTTTCCTGTGCATTCAAATCAATTGGATATTTATCGAGGGTGAATATTGTGCAAAGAATTCAGCACGGTTCTGGGGGATAAGGTAGGGGTAGGGGATACTCAGTCAACCCAGCTCTGATGAACCCATTATAGACTCCCTAAAGGTGGAAAGGCAAATTTTTAAAAATAGAACACAGGTCCCTACTCATATATTCTGAATTTGTGCACATTTCTCACACGTGGTCTGTAAAATACGCACATTCTAGGCATTGTGACTCCAGCCCTTGATTCCTACTGAGATTACACAGTTTGCCAACAGCTCTCCTGGTGTGGAGCTCACTGACTTCTCACCCCCAGAGGGCTAACTCTTGCCTCTTTCTCTCCCCTGTAGCTGTATTCTCCAACATCAAAGAGATCTGGCTTTTGGGGGGTGATTCCTAGACACTGAAGTGCCAAGAAGAGACATTCCTAGGGAAGTCGAGTATGACAAAAAGCAACGGAGAAGAGCCCAGGATGGGAGGCAGGATGGAGAGATTCCAGCAAGGAGTCCGTAAACGCACACTCTTGGCCAAGAAGAAAGTGCAGAACATCACAAAGGAGGATGTTAAAAATTACCTATTTCGGAATGCTTTTGTGCTGCTCACTGTCACTGCAGTCATTGTGGGTAAGTCACTTGATAACAACCAACAAAACTGGATCTCATTGCTCTGGGGCAGCTGGCTGCCTGGGAATATTATCAGATGGGCTGATGGTAACATTCAACATGATAGCCCAGCCCAGGCTTTTCTCTGACTTTGAAGATTTTTTTCCCCATTAAATGACAGTCTGTTGGCATGTTAGGACCAATAAACTCATGGGAATCTGAAAGAGGCATCATTAGGTATCATGCAAATCAATTGGTTGTGTGGAAAGGGAAGTAAATCAAATGTTTTCCTATCATGTAAGAACAAAGGAAAAATAATTTAATCATTAGGCCTGAGCAGTTAAATAACAATGGGAAAAAAAAAACAAGCAAGCACGCTAGATTTAGCCAAGATGTAATCATTATACAATGTCACTTTCACTTAAAACTAATTTACGCAATTAGTACACCCAAAATGAGATTCAGGTCCCTAAGAGTAATTGTAACCTAACTGGTGCTGACTTGAAGCTGAGTATCCAACATTTAGACAAAAAGGCTGAATCTTTTAATGTGTTTGCACACTCTCATAAAGTGACTGGGAAAGGTAAACTGGGGAAAATGTTACACAGATCTCTTTCATACAGTGCCTTCAAGTGCCTGCCATGAATAGCTATACCCTTTTCGAAACATTCCATCCTCTTACAAGTTTAGGGTGGTTGACAGCAATCTGTACTAATAAAACGTTATTGTTTTGTTTGATGTATTGGTATCTGAAATAATAGTTTATTACTTGTGGGCGGCATTGATCCTACTTTACAATATAGCTGAAAAAACTACTTATATCCTTGGAACTTTTGACTGAACCCACATAGAAATCCTTTGGCTGATGAGCATGTTAATCAATGCCATGCTGTTAAAGAAAAGAAAAAATGCTTTCACTTAAATTTCTAATAATCTGTCAGCAAAAATGGCATTTGTGTATAGTTTCAATCTCTACCTTGGTGTTTGCCAAGATCTCCCTCAACTAGAAAGAGGGAATGACAATAAAAACTAAGAAAATTCTGTAGCATGTAAACATAATGACAAATGCACCCCCCGACTCCCCTCACCCTCAAATAGGATTCTTAAATTGCAGATAAGTTGGAATGCAACAGAAGAGTAGTTTGTCACAAGACTTAGATATAGTCCATTTCAGCATCTCAGGCTCTGGTTTTTGCTTTTTTGGTTTTCTTTTTTTCCCCTAAAGGTTTTATTTATTAATTTTTAGAGAGAGGGGAAAGAGAGAAGGAAAGGGAGAGAAACATTGATGTGTGAGAGAAACATCAATTGGTTGCCTCTCACACACCCCCAACCTGAGACTTGGCCCGAAACCCAGGCATGTGCCCTGACTGGGATTCAAACCGGTGACCTTTCAGTTCACAGGCTGGTGTTCAATCCACTGAGCCATACCAACCAGGGCTTGGCTCCTTTTAGTACTACTTGCTGATGAATGACTTTAGTTCATTTGAGAGATGTTCAAAGACAAAGTGTTCCGATTGAGGGAAGTAATGGCTTTCTTTAATAAGTTCCCAGGTTTGAATACATTCCTGGAAGAAGTACTGCAGAACTGTGTCATTGTCTTGAAAGTTGCTGTAAAATGCTATATGCTCACCTCATTTTTTGCTTTGAATTACAGACAAGCAACAGCTGTACCGTAACAGTGCACAGTTATGTATAGTACTATTCCAGCTACTTTCTAAGTGTTCTGTATAGATTGGTTTACGTAATCCCTGAAAAGCCTATGACGTGAGTGGCTAGGGATGATTACTGTGATCTTCGGTTTATAGATGAGGAGACTGAACATGGAGAGATCGAGTAACTTGACCTAGGACATGCAGCTAGCAAATGCTGGAGCTGGAGTCCAACTCAAGCTGTCTCGTGGCAGAGGCCACTCTCTTAACCACTCTGCCTCCTGGCCGCTCTGCTCTGCTGACTCGTTGACATCTTGTTAGAGAGGGCGGGCCGGGAAATGTTGCTGTGTCTTGGTGGAGGCCAACAAGCAAGCAGTACTAGATGCATTCATATAGCGTTGTCATTTTGCTATATGATTTACCTGTTTAAACTCAGCAGAAAACTTATAAATCTACCAATGATTAAGCCACATCCCTCTCATTCATTAAACAAATACCCACTTATTTTGCGATCCTATATGTGTAATAATAGAGCTCAGTGATGCTGGAGTATGTTTGGAAAATATACAGAAACGCTGATTCAAAATGATATTCTAAGCGCCAGAGGAGTTCAATCTCCGGGGCAGAAATGGTTCAGTTAAAGGACGGAGAAATGGAAAGTGATAAAAACATGAGCATAGAAAGCAGACTGATGGAGAAGGAAGTCCGTGATTATGAAGAAATAACGTCTCTAAGAGGAGGAAGATAGTGCCAGGATTAAAGAATCCATTTTCTCTAGGAGTTCTGGGATCGTTTGCTAGCCCAGCGAGGACTTTCCTAAGATTTGTGAGAACTGCAGTGAGTTAGCTGAGCTGGGGTAGATAACTTGGCAGGATGCCCTCGTGGTTGGCTTTTCTAATGGAAACTGAGGAGGTAGAAGTAAAAAGAAGAAGGCACTAACAAAGAAACAAAGAAAAAGAGCTCATTGACAGTCAGAGAGACCACTAAGCCTACACCAAAGACTTGGAATCACAAATAGACAACTTAGTAGCAAACAGATTTAGGAGGGAAGGAAGAACCCTTCAGTTATCTCTTGGAGCATCTTCCGTTGAGGGCCCCAGGGGAAACAAAGGCTCCATTTAGCTTGTCACTGGGTACATGTCTACATCAGCCCTAAAAGAAATAATAGGGAAAGACCAGGTCTAAATATCAACCCTTATAATAATATTGAAACAATTAAATATGAAATAAATTTTAAAATAAAAATAATCAACTCCCTAGTTTATTTGCTGCAGTATAGGAATAAAATGAAAAGAGCCTAGCAAGGAAGAATAAAATAATTATTTTCCCCAAAGATGAGATGACGAGAACTATAGCTATTTTTTAGTTTTCAAATTATTAAGTTTTAATCACTTAAAAGTAAAAATAGACTGAGAAAACCTATACATTTGGGTAAATTTTTGTTCCATCTGTTTTGTTTTTGTCTTTTAGAAATAAAGTGAATGTGTCTTTAGTATGTAGAAACAGAAACTAGAAAATACTATGGAGGAGCAGAGACATGGGAATCCTTGTATTCAGAATAAAGCAGAGAACCGTAAATATTTTATACCAACTGCCCCGCTAGCACAGGCATAAAAACTACGTGTGCAACTTGATGTCATTTCTAAGTGATGTCAAAGTCTGCATGTGCCATGCCCACGTGACAAAGCCCATGGAGTAGGAGCAGGTGAGCAACCTGAGAAAAGGCCGTGCTAAGTGCCAAGTCCCTTTCACTGAGTTCATTATCAAAGCCGTAAAGTGCCTTCCAGTGCCGGTGCCGACATCTGCCTGACGGGCCACACTGACGAGAGTGGCGACTGCCTTTCTTCCCCCAGAAAGCACTTTCTCTTTTCAGATCGTGGTAAGTTGTGTCAGAGTAACCTCAGACCTCCCGCTGAAAAACATGGAAAGTCCTTCGTCCTGTCTGTGTCACGGAATGCCTACTCTTTCCACATCCAATCGTTCAATAAAGATGAAATCTCAGGCCAAAGAAATGGATAATAAGCTCAACTGCAAGGGGAGGGAATCTGTAAACAGAATCACATGGAACCAGGTGGTGGATTTACCTGTGGGAGTCCACAGACACAACAGTTATAACCTTCCTTGTGGTTGGTATACACACACACACACGTACACACACACAGAGGTTCTGTTTGGGTTGCCCTTCAATGCAGTTGAAAGAAATTGTTAAGTTTTCAGAAAAGAAAACTTACTGCCTAAACGCGCATAAAGCACCCTTGGCAATTAATCTTTGGCAGTAAACTTAAAATGCACTAAAATTCAATGCAATTTCATAGTGTCTCTGAAGGACATGTGTATAAGAAACTGGTCGCCATGGTTGCCTCTTTTAGGAGCTGGGTATCCGGGCAAAGGGATGAGAGAAATAGTACTTTAAATAATTTTTTTTATATAGTTTGACTTAATTTACCACATTCATGTGTTATCTTCTGTTATCGATAATCTGCTAAGTCTTATAAGAAAAAGAGTCAATGCTATTCAACAATTGAACAAATAATTAAATATGGTGTGTCCGGCCCTGCACCCCAAGGCAATGCGGAGTCTACCCTCAGGTAGTTTAGTAGGAGAGAGGGATGAAAACAAGATGGCAAAGGAATATACAGGTTCACAGGTGGTAACAGGGGAGTTTGTAATTCACTCTAAATGTCTTTTTTCAGTGAGATCACATTACGCATACTGTTCTATCCATGTCTTTCAGTATTCGCACTTCAGAGGTCCCACTTTCTTATTAACAACCTAGGGGTGCCATGTGGAAGGGAAAAAAAGGTTGTTGCTTTAGGCCTGGATTCATGTGCCAGCTGTATTAGTTAGTAGCTGTGTGACCCTAAAGAAGGAGTTTCACTGCTCCGAGCCTGGTCGCCTCATCTGCCATTACACATATAACATATACTGCCAGCTTACACTGGGCATCGCTCACCGTCGTATGTGTTGTCAGTATGTTAGTTTATTTAGTCTTCACCACAAGTCAGGGAGGGAGGCATTTTTATTCTCATTTTACAGATGAGCAAACTGATGCTCTGATTCTTATCCCGTAGTTGATGCATGTTGACTGGGATTCAAATCCACCATTCTGGCTCCAAGTTCACACTGTCATCCACCACACAGTACTGGGTGCTGGTCACTGTCCTCAGAGAATGTTCATTCTTGTTTTATTGTAGCAGTTAGTTAAGGGTGTACACCAATGTATCAACAGGAGGGTAGAAAGGAGGAGTTGAAAGAATACCTCTTTACCAGGGTCTTCCTGAGTCCTGGTGATTGATCACACGTGAGCATTGACAGAAAAGGTGACCTGCAAGCCGATGGTCCGATTTCTGGCTTAGGTGACCAAGGGGCGATGGTGCCACCAGTAGAGGTAGAATATAGGAAGAAATGAGAGCGGGGATAATAAGTTCGACTGGGGGCATGCTGAGTTTGACACGTCGCTTTGAGCAGTGGAGATGCAGTGCAAGAGGTTCACCATAAAGATTCGTAAGGTATTGCTACTGTCTCTAGACTGGGCAAGGACAGGTGCTGTCTTTGAACGTTCAGTGGGTAATGATCAATGAATCAGGGTATCCTACTGCACACACTATCCTGTGAGTCTGTTCTCAAGACCATATCAACTCCATGGCCTTTATGACTGAAAGCGATCATCTCCCAGGAATGCTACGGTGGTACTCTATTTCTCCGACGCATGCGTAACATTTCGGGTTCACAGGTGTGGTTAGCTAGCAGCTGCTACACAGAAGTGACTGGGACTGGGACCAGACTAGCCAAGTTCTTGAGCTAGTGGTGTGGGCACAGTCTGGGAGCCGTGCTGACATCCTCTCAGCTTACTCAAAAAAGGCATATCTACACAGGTTGGGCAACAGGAATCCAGAGAATGGTGAATGGAGTTCTGGGTTTGGGCTTATGGCTTCCTCAACATTTCCTGGAAATGAGAAGAGGGAGAGGGAGCTTCAGGACCAGGGCCTGGGGGAGGGCGGTGACCCCCCTGGCAGAGAGCTGGGAGAGAAGGGTTAGTCCTTCACAGCTGAGAAGCGGCGGATTCGCACTGCCCTGCTCTGGAGGAATGAGTCAGGAATAGGGTGTAAGGACTGGAGTCTGATGTTTCTTTCTTTCTTTTTCTTTTTTTTTTTTAATCGTTTAAGCTGTTACAGTTGTTCCCACTTTTTGTCCCCTTCCCTTCCCTCTGCTAGCCCCACACTCTCCCCAACCCCAGCCAATCCCCACATTGTTATCCATGTCCGTGGGTTGTGCGTATATAGAGTCTGATGTTTCTCTGCTCCGTCTTCTCCCCCAGGGAGCAGAAACACTAGATAATTGTCAGGGACAACAATAGCTGTCATGTGTTCATGGCACACTTGGACCCCAGCCCTCTCTCCCACCTTCTCCAAAGCATTCCAGGGGGCTGCCCCCTATCGTGGGGGTGTGGGATGTGGTCCAGTACAGTCTTGCAGAGTGGATCAAAGCTACGGATTCTGGAGTCAGACACTTAGATAGGGCCGCCCCTATCAGAGGGGATGAGGGGTTTGGGAAATTTGAGGGAAATGTAACTGGTTTCTAGCAGAGTTGGTAAAGGTTACTTTGAAGGCTTAATGTTCTATGATGATCTCTGGATTTTATTTTGCTCTATGTTCCCCCTGCTAATTCAGATAATGAGAAAAGGGAGCAGGCAATTTCAAATTTGTTTCTCTTTCAAGTGTCTACGGATTCTGGAGTCAGACACTTAGGGTTTTGTCCCAGTTCTAGAACCGAGCCTCTGTGTCTTCATGTGTAAAATAGAGTAATTGTAACACCTCTCTGCCAAGATGCATATCTCAGTTCTGCTACTTACAACCATGTAACCTTAAATAATTTCTTAAATGCCTGTCAGGCAAAATGCTGACAGAAACTATAAAGCCCTTGTCTTCTGCTTCCGTCTCTGCTCTGGTATGGTGTGAAAACACACACTAATTTCATGCTGTGGGTCTGCCAGGGAACTGAGACCCAGGGGCGCGGGGAGAAGAGGGGCAGAAAGGGGGAGAGGACAGTCACCTGGTTTAGGTCTAGGAGTGGCTACTATTTCCTCGGCTAGAGAAGAGAGCCAAGAGGGTTGTAGGAAGAGACTTAATAAGTTGTAAAGGGCTTTGAGAGGCAAAGATGAAAACCCCAGAGTAAGTGATACTGTCATTATCAGTCCCTTCCCTACCTGGCCTCCTGGGCCAAAGCAGAAAGCAGTCCGTAGGCAGCTGTTACCACAATACAGACGGCTCAGTGGAGGGAGTGCTGACAGCAGATACCCCTCTCAGCAACATGGGAAGTTGCTGAAAAAAATGTTTTCAATAAATGTTTGAACATATTCAGTAGTACATTTTCCTTCATGCCCCTTGGGACCGATGTGACAGCCACCACCTCCCTGGTTTCTCCTTTTCTCCAGTGTTTTGGTGTCTACCGCTCATTAATGGCCGCCCCTATCAGAGGGGATGAGGGGTTCGGGAAATTTGAGGGAAATGTGGCTGGTTTCTAGCAGAGTTGGTAAAGGTTACTTTGAAGGCTTAATGTTCTGCGATGATCTCTGGATTTTATTTTGCTCTGTGTTCTCCCTGCTAATTCAGATAATGAGAAAAGGGAGCAGGCAATTTCAAATTTGTTTCTCTTTCAAGTAGGTAATCAAGTAAGCAGGTGTGTCCAGAACAATTAATTTCAGTAATGATACCTTCCATTGTTACGGTGTTACAGTTTGCAAAGCGCTGTCCCATTGCATTCTGGAGCAATGTAAATACATGGCCAGCGTGTCCCCCTTCTGATTAGTATCTGCGAGTGTCCAGGATACAGCTGAGAAAGCACAGAGAGTCTAAAGTCCTGGTTACAGAGTCAGCTCCGCCATCCACTAACTTACTTTATGACTTAAGACAAATCTCAGGGCCTCATATTTTTTCAACAGTGAAGTATACTTGGACTGATGTCTGTTTCCAACTACAAAATTCTATCATTAAAAGTCTAATTTGCCTTCCTCTAAAGTAAAATGTGTGTGATTAGATTAACAAGTGTTTTCTAGTCCATGACACTACACCACTGGAAGGACCTTTTTCCTCTGCCAACAACCTCCCAATCCATCCTTTCCAGTCTAACAAGCAGCTTTTTCCCTCTGGCTTTGAATTCTTGAGGACCATCAAGTGCCCGACTCTGGATGTGATGACCACGGTTTGAGAACATAAGTGAGGGAGGCACACCTCTCTAGAAGCTTCTGCTGCCCTCCAGCCTCCTGCCCAACTCTATGAATCAGAGGGAGAAAATCATGGGCCTTTGTTTTTGCTATAGGGTAAACAAGGTTGGGCAAAACCCACACTCTTTGGAAGAGGCTACTGGAATGTAAGCACGCCTTTTCCAAGCTGTACATTCCAGGTGTTGGAGCACTCGATATTTATCACTGGGATGCTATCAGTCATCAAATATTTGGCCTGGCAGCTACGTGAGCATATTGTTGCTGAGAGATGAGGAAACACATGGAGTGATTCAGGACACAAAGTTCAGCCATTGTGCTCACCAATGATAAAAATTATGTTTTATGTCAAGCGTCAGGGCTATTAAAATTGCCCAGACCTTATTCTCTAGACCAAGAATATTCCTGCCACTGTGCCCAATCAAGAGATATACTCAAGCACTTGACAGCTCAGTTGGTTGGAGCATCATCCTGATACGCCAAAGTTGCGGGTGCGATCCCCGGCCAGGGCACACACAAGAATCAGCCGATGAATGCATAAATAAGTGGAACAACAAATCAATGCTTCTCTCCCCCGCCCCTTTTTTCCTCACTTCCGCTCTCTTCCCTCCTCCTCTCTCTAAAATCAATAAATAAAAATTTTTTTAAAAGAACAACAACAACAAAAAGAGATATACCCAAGCGGTTTTGAAACCAGAGAAGAATAAAAAATGCCAGAACTAGATAAAGGAAGCTATGCCCTGGATGAATCAGGATAAGGTGGGGAAAGGCACTCCTTGTTTTCTCTGTATCATATCAAAGATTCGAAGGTAAGTTTAGGAGCAGCAAGTTGAAAGGCACACTTAAGTTTTGAATTTCAAGACTGAGTTTCTGTCTCCAGACAAGGCAACTCCATTCTTCTTGTCCCCAAAGAGACTTCTCCAGTTCTCCAGCAATGATTCCAGACCTCAAACTGCTGCTGCTTCCCAGGGAGAAAACAGTGGGCTATCAGTGAGCAACTTTGTACTCAGAGTCTTGTAAGATGAAGCTCATTTATCCCTAATGAGAGTAGAGATGGACAATTGTTGCCCTTCTCACCTTGCTTTTAGACACATTGTATCACTTGAAATTCCACCTTTAAAGCAAGGAAGGCAAAACCCCAGGGATATATTTGCTTGCAGGTGTCTTCAGCTTATTTATTGATGAATGTGAAGGTAAAGGAGGTCTTTTAAGAAACTTGCCTCTGACCAAAGTTGTCTTCTTATCTATTTATTTAGTTTTCTGTTCTTAGATTTGCTTTTTTAAGGCAAACGACATCGTCATATAAACAAAGCTGAGATTCAGTCAATTTCCCAGGGCTCTGCTGCGAGTTCTGGCGTTGCGATGCTCTGTACGAGGTGATGGGCGGTGAACGAACATGTCACCTCTGCCCAGTGGTTCACAGCGTGCGCTTTCAGCTCCGGTGTCCTTGCAACTCCAACAGCAAACTGATTGAAGCAGCACATGAGCCTATAGGGATCAAGTTCAAAGTTTTTTTAGATTCACTTCCTTGTCTCCAGAAAAAAAGCTGTTTGGTCAGAAAGTAACCCTGTAAGCTGGAGCACCAGCGACTTTCCTCTTCATGGCCCAAATTAAGTAAACTCATTGTTAAAGCCAATTAAAGCAGGCTTGAGGAGAAACCAAGCCAAACCCAAAATGACTTTTTAGAAAGATCAAAGCGTCTAGCAGAAGAGATGTAGAATACAATTCAGTTAGATTTACTTTTTAATTGTGGGCCATTTCTTTTCACTTACCTATTATGTTATTTTACTTATGAAATAAATGCATTTATACTGCCCCACATCTAAAAGGATGAAATGGTATAGAATAAAAGAATGGAAGTGTTCCACGCGCCCATGTCCCCAGGTTTACCCTGTTATCAGTCTCTTGTGTGCCTTTAGAGTTATTTTATTAGCATAAAAATAAATACATATTTTTTGCTTCTTGGATACAAGTGGTAGCATATTGTGCACAGCCAGCTTCACACCTCGTTTCTTTCACGTTATACTATTTCTTGAATATTATTCCTTAATAGCACTTGAAAAACCTCCTCATTCTCTCTTGGGGCTGTGTGGTGCAGGCGTACCATGCTGTATTTCAGCAATCACCCACTGATGGACCCCTAGGTTGTTTCCAAATCTTAGGTGTTATTTTTAAAACAATTTTGTGTAAAACTGATTCATCCCGGTAACTGTGAGATACATCTTTAGAAATGAAATTGCTGAGGCAAAGGGTGTACATGTTTATAATCGTGGTACGTATTGTTAATTTATACCCCAAAGAGGTTATAATTTACCCTCCCAAACTGTGGGATTTAAAAAGAGGTTGGCCCCCTGCCACCACTGCCACGGGTAAGGATGAGCAGACTTCGCCATTAGTGGGGGCAGGCAACCACGCGACACACAGGCACGACACGTGAGGAGGACTTAGCAATTTTACTTATATTTCGTTTCCAGTTTCTACTCACTCAGAACAATATTTTTCACCAGAAAGGAAGGTAACAAGGTTCTGATGATTTTATTTCTGATGATTTTTGTTTCTCAAATAGAAGTTTTTTTTAAAGATTTTATTTATTTACTTTTAAAGAGAGGGGAAGGGAGGGAGGGAGAGAGGGAGAGAAACAGAAATGTGCAAGAGATGTGGTACATCAATCCGCTGCCTCTCACACACCCCCAACTAGGGACCTGGCCTGCAACCCAAGCACGTGCCCTGACTAGGAATGGAACCCATGATCTTTTGGTTTGTAGGCCAGCACACAATCCACTGAACCACACCAAGCCCGGACTAGAAGATTTTTTTTTACATGACAATGGCTTGGACCTTGAAAAGACCTGTAGGATTATTTATAGGTTAAATTACTATTGCCTACAGCCTACGTTAGTGCAGTTTGAGGAAGAGAGCACCAGACCTTTCATTTCCTCTGGTACAGTTGTCTCTCCGGTCCCATGCCACATGCACTTGAGTCTGCAACTGTGTCCTGCTTGGTGCCCTCAAGGCTGGTTCATCTGGGCACCATGGGTGGAACAAGGCTGCAGCAGGTGGGAAAACCTCCAGCAACAGGAAATACCAAAGGACAAAAGAGTGAGCCAAGCCAGGACCCAAACCTCTGAAGGACGTGGGAACTGGGAGGTGATGGGGGTGTTGAAAGGTTACCTCAAACACTAGCTTCTCACCAGAAAATACCTGGAAGTTTGGGCTGAAACAAAAGACCGGGGCCAGCAGACCCCTTTTACAGGTAAATTCATTATTATGCCCTTGACCTCTTTGTAAAAACAATCTAATGGAACTTCACATCCATCGGCTTCCCCCAGCTGGCATGAGACGGGCTTAGGACTTCTCCAGACTGGGCTACAGTCTAGTTCTGAAGCAGCACTTTTATTTGCTCTTTCAAATAATTATTTATTGCATACCTGTCTTAATAGCTTAATGGCAAACTTCATAGAGCATTTTTTATTTATATGCCGTCATATGCATTATCCAGGACTTTAGAATTCATTAAAAGAAACAAGATGAATTCATATCTAAGAATCTAAACTTTATAATGCTTTTTTTTGTTTGTTTATATGGTTCTTTTAAACTTAGAACATTTCACTGAGAATTTTAAAGTTCAAGCGGATCTTAGATACTGCCTATTGCTATCTATCAATCCCTCCCCATTTTTCAGGTTTTTTTTTAAAGAGGCTCAAAATGATTCTGTGATTGGAAGATATGGGCTGTGGACACAGGTACATCAAAGTCTGAGACTTCATCCTGCCAGCACCACATAGTGGTCATGTAACCTTGGACAAATAGCTTATTCTTCCTGGGGCTCAGCCTCCTCATCTGTACCATGCCGATACTAAATCTCGTAGGTGAGATGTGAAGGTTAAGTCATTTCAGTAAAGTATTTACTCACATAATTTACTGGCAGTGGCAGGTCCAGGGACCTCATCTCTGACTCTCAATCCGTGGTCTTTCTACAGCATCAGCCACGTTTGCTGGCCTTCATGTTCAGAAAACCTGCCTTGTGAGAGAATTAGGGGTTGGGAGCTACCACTCCCCATCTGTGAATCTAGAAATCTAAGAGTGAGAGAAATCACAGTTTATTCCAGAACCAGTTTCACAGATCATGAGAGAGAAATCACAGTGTGGAAGAGGGGAGTGTTCCTAAGAGTAGGCACCCATGCTCATGGAGGACAATGGGGAATAAGATTAGCTGTGGGACAAAGTGTTTCCTCCCCCCAGGAAACTGTTCGACAGCAGCTGGGGGCTGGGCACTCACGGGTACTGGTCGCCCGAAAGGGAACAGTCCTCCTGTCTGTTCATTCATTGAACAGTGTGTTATCACTTACTGTGCCAGCAGCTGTGTTGAGGGCTTAATATACAGTGAACAAAATGGAACAAACAAACAATCAAAACTTCTGATCTTGTGGAGCTTATATTTTAACAGACAAATAATGATAAACAATAAGCATAATAAATTAGAAAATTATACTGTATTTTGGAAGGTGATAAGAACTACTGAAACAAAACCAGATAAGGGAGAAGAAAGTTCAAAGTAGGCCTTATGAAGAAAGATGTCAATTGAACTTTTTTAAAATTATATTTAATTGATTATGCTATCACTGTTGTCCCAGCAGTGATGACATAATCGATGCTATTAGCAAATGTTCCCCCTTTGCTAATAGCAAATATTCCCCCATTGGCCCCTTCCCACCAGCACCCCCCACTGCTTCAGGCAATCCCCACACCTTTGTTCACATCCATGGGTCATGTGTAAATTCTTTGGCTACTCCATTCTGTGTACTGTACTTTACATCCCCATGGCTATTCTGCAACTACCTATTTGTACTTCTTAATCCCCTCACCTCTTCGCCCATTCCCCCACACACCCCCATCTGGCAACCATCAAAACACCCTCTGTATCCATGATTCTGTCTCTATTCTTCTTTGCTTGGTTTGTTTTTGAGATTCAGTTGTTGATAGATATGTATTTATTGTCATTTTTTTGTTCACAGTTTTGATCTCCTTTCTTTCAATAAGCCCCTTTAACATTTCATAGAATAATGGTTTGGTGATAATGAAGTTTTTCTCTTGACTGGGAAGCTCTTTATCTCCCCTTCAATTCTGAATGATAGCTTTGCTGGGTAGAGCAACCTTGGCTGTAGGTGCCCACTTTTCATAACTTTGAATATTTCTTGCCAGTCCCTTTTAGCTTGCAAAGTTTCTTTTGAGAAATCAGCTGACAGTCTTATGGGAACTCCCCTGTAGGTAGCTAACTTCTTTTCTCTTGCTGTTTTTAAGATTTTCTCTTGCTTCTTTTAAGATTCTCTTTTTATCTTTAACCTTTGGCATTTTAATTATAATGTGTCTTGGAGTGGGCCTCTTTGCATCCACCTTATTTGGGACTCTCTGTGCTTCCTGGACTTGCATGTCTATTTCCTTCACCAAATTAGGGAAGAGCAAGAAATTGGAAATCTATTTGAAAAAATGATAAAAGGACACTTCCCTAATTTGGTGAAGGAATTTGAACTAAGCCTTAAAGGAAGTAAACCTTGTGACTCTCTGGGGAAAATGTTCTAGGCAGCGAGAAGAGCCAGTACGGGTCCCTAAAGAGGGATCGCATCAGCGAGGAGGCAGATGTTGAAACAGAAGTGAGGGGCAATGGAGAAGGAGATGAGTTCTGAGTATAGTACAGCTAAGGAAGCGGGCCAGGTACAGAAATTGCGGGGCCTGAGGCTTTCGCCCCACATGAGATGGGGAACCACTGGATGGAGCAGAGAGGAGTGACATTCTGACCGAGGTTTTAAAAAGGCACCTCTGGATAGTATGTTGGGAATGGACTGTCGCAGGTCCAAAGTGGAAGCAGAGAAACCAGTTAGAAGGCTCCTGCAGTAGTCCAGGTGAAAAAGAAGGTGGTATTTAAATCTTGGAGCCTTCTTTGTTTACAAATTGGGGGAGGGAGGACCGAAGCATGCAGAAGGTCACATAGAAAGGTAAAGGCAGGGCTAGAACTAGAATCCCAGCTTCGCTCATTCGCCGAACATCTAGAGAACATCTTCTCTATGAGTTTGTCCACACCACAGGAGAAGCAGCTTGGTGAGGAGGCCTAGAGATTTTGCAGGTTAGGCAGACCCCTACCCACTCTCTGCAGCTCATTCGTGAGTATAGGTGGGACCGGTGACTTTGCTTCTAACCAAGAATATGGCAAAGGTGATGGATGTCACTCTGGCGATTTTGCTACATCACACAGCGTATCTAACACACTACATCTCTTGATAGTTGTAACCTTGAGACAAAGTACTGCTAGGTTTGTTTGGTTTTGTTGTTGTTACAAAAATGAAAAAATTCCTAGCTGGCAAATAGTAGTATTTTTTCATATAAAACCAGTGGTCCACTATCAACAAAAATATTTGACACTCTTACCTCCTTGAGCCATCTTGCACACTCAGGGACAGCGTGGTGCCCTTTCTGGCTAAAGATCAATAGGCCAAGTGTTTTGAGTATGAGTTTGAGTGTCTGCTGGCTGGTTTGCAGTGTAAGGCGGACAGAGCTTGTGGGCCCATCTGGGTGGGCATCTGGCAGTCTCCTTGTGGCCAACCTCAGACTGAGGTTTCAAGAGCAATGCCCTGTTACCCCTAGATTCCCTTCTGGTGTATGAGCTCCTCGGGGGCATGGTCTCTTTTTCTGGAGAATTTTGCATTTTGAGTAATAATTATGGAAGGCATTGGTCTGCCAACCTGTTCATGACACAGTTTGCAGATAAGGTAGGAACTTTAATAATAGTTCACTATTTCAAACTCCAACCTTTACTGAAAAATAAATTGGGTGGTTGGATCCAAATTTTACTTCAAATTGTGCTGCATTCATTTACTTGTAAATATGTTCTGACTTTTTAATATTTTTAATAATTTTTTTTCAGATTAAATATGGTCCCTCTTCTTAAAATAGGCCTCAGCTTTTAACTTGTGTGTGTTTGGCTTTCAAAAGTAAGCCCCCAAGGTCTTCTTTCTGAGGCTCCAGTGTGCACATTATGTCTTCGTTTAGAAAGCAAAGTGATATTTAATCTTCCAAAGAAGTGTTTGTTGTATAAATTCCCAGAGGAAATAGTAAACCGCTGAAGGACTCTCTTCTTGAGCTTTCCACATTAGAAGAGAAAAATAAAAATACATTTTTTTTATAGCATTCAACCCGCAGAGTTAATTTTGAGCACCTTAAACATTCTAGTTAAGATATTTCCTAGAGTCTAGAAATCTTGTTAAAACGTTAAAACAAGAATGAGAGGAGACTGTTGACAGAGAGTGAGCAATCTGGATGTCGCTCGTGGCATCTGTCTATTGTATAATATCACCAAGACGGAAGCTTAGCAAAAGTGTGCTTTCAGCCCTAACAAATCCTGCTGGGAAGTCACTCTCATTATTATTGCTATTTTTGCAGAAATCAATGCTAAAGCATGTGTTCTTTTGCACTAAAGAGCTGGTGGCCATAAAAGTTTTTAGTAGCTCTGGGAATAGCGATCGATGTGCTTCAAAAAAGGGCCCACTAATGGAGCTCAGCTCTGCGGAGACCGTGAGCTGCTTTACCAAAGCGCGCAGGCCTCCCTGCGCCGCGGCCTCCAATCGATCAGAAGGCCGGGGTGTAAGGCCTCTGAGAAGCTTGCACGTCGGGCTGTGAACGGTGTGTTAGGGAAAGTGTTTGTCATTACTGGCGTAGAACACAGTCAGAAGCCAGAACCGCGTACCTAAAAAAAGCAGAGCGCTTCCTCTTGATCAGCCGCTGATAACGGGCTGACCTCATCGCACCACTAAGGCTGCCCGTCGGAGCAGAGAGCGAAAGAAAAATGACTTTTGTGTGTTCACGCAACAGGCGAATTGCAAAGTGCTAGGTGTTGACTTCATTAAATAAAATCAACCAAGCCTTTTCTCAGTTTAGCTCTACATTTATTTAACCTAATTCAAGATAGAATAAAAAGCCAGGCATTTTATTGCGTGACCACTTATGCCCATGAAATTGGTACTATGGTCGTGGAGAGGCCGTAAGTGCACCGTGGCGAGTGCGAGTGTGGGGCTTGGCGCTGGACAGCAGGGCGGCGAAGACTAGCGGGGGCAACCCCTGCCCTGGGGAAGCAGACCGACTCCTCTCTGAGTGGTTTGGGCAGTTAACCTGGCCTCGCGATGACTCTTATTCTGCCTCTCTGAGACCTGGGCTCCGTGGCATCTGGGAGGCAGCCTGGTTGCGAGCGCCTGGCCCCTTGCACGTGCTGAGTGAGGACTGTTAGCTGTTGTCATTACACATGGGAAGCACGTTTTTATGTAATATCCTTTCCACCTTTGCTGCCGATGGTCTCCAAGAATTAAAGCGCGTGCCGTCGAGGGAAAAGGCGGGCTATTTTAATTAACATATTTTGTGTAAGCTTATTTAAATCATTCTGTTAAAAGGGATTTAGTGTCACCCTTTTAAATAGTGACCTGGGACAGATAACCATATTTCGAAGTCCTCACGTGTAGGACCTGTGATGGGTCCCAGGGTGTACTGGCTGTCTCCCGGACACCTCCGGGTGGCAGAGACGAGATTATTCCACCAGGTGGAGGTTAGAGATGGTGAAGACCCAGGAGCCAAGTTCATGTGAGAATTGTCCTCAGGCCCATGCTACAGGATGTGTTTGTGTGTGAGAGGCCTTAAGGTGGAGTAGAAGGCTTAGTTTACAATCCCCACTTACTAGCTCTGTACCCTTGAGCAAGTGAACTAATTTCTGAGCATCAGTGCATTCATCCTTCAGATAGACACAACAATATCTAGCTCATAGAGTGGTGATGAGGCTCAGGCCACCATTAACCCATAGTAAGGGCTCAATAAATTTTCCCTCCCCCAACACGACCTCTTCCCCAGGAGTTGACGGGTTCACTTGGTAAACCCAGAGATAGCAAACAGACCAGAAAGCATAGTCAGGGACAAAACTGATTTAAAGCATTAACATTGTTTATTGCTCTCTAAACAACTCCTGTCTTCAAAGCATTTGACCTAAAACTCTCCCTTATAAATAAATGATGTCTCCTCTGCTGTTCCTACTATAAATAGGAGCCTTTAGAAAATGTGGGTTCTGCACTGGAGAATGTAAAGACATTAAGACATTCTAGAGGCGCTGATGTCAGGACTATACTTCCAAGCAAGTCCTGCTTGTTGACTGGCAGGAGACAAAAGAAAAATATCACCACCTCTTGAGACTTTAGCTCCCTCTCTGTCTTGCTGTTGCTCTGTTAGACCTTTAAGAGACTTTGTCATTCACACGTTGCCCAGAACCATTCACTGAGCTGGCTGATTTCCCTCTACAGTCTAGATGAAAAATGGTTGTCCCGAGCAAACATGGTGTTTGTGGAGGGAAGAGGAGAGAAGGTACATGGAGCACCCAAGGAGAGACAGAGGCTGGGTACATACGGCTGGCGTGATTGTAGAGGGGGGGCCGAGTCAGTGTTGGCAAAGGTTAGACTTGGGGGATGGGATCGAGTGCCCTAGTGTAGTATTTACAAAGAATAATCTCTTCCTTCATCTACAGTGACTTGTCTCTTCATCCTAGAGTTTGTATCATTAGTAGAGCAGCTACTCTATCGATCTTTTTCCTAAATTATAACTTAAATAGGTTTACTGAATTAGCCTGGATCCTACCCACCCCTGGAAATGTTGCATATGAATAAATACATTTCTAGTAACAGCCAACATAGGGATGAATTTGTAAAAGAAAGCCTGGTCTTAAATAGTTACTCGGAGGATATCAAAAATTCCTAATAGCTTGAACTGTTCACATTCCAAATGACCAAAAGGAGCTTCCTGTGTTTACTGTGCATATTGTTTTGTTATAATGGGATGACAGAAGTGTAAATGCATTTAAATGAAGATCAGAAAACAATCAATTCCAGTGAAATTACATTTGACTAAAAGTAAAGTAAAATGTATAAATCTTTATTGACTGACTTACTTACGGTAAGGTGAGGCACTTATCTCACTGTGACTTGGCCTTTGTGTGAACAGGCAGGGAAGGTCCACATGTATCCAGGGCCTTACCTACTTCCTGTGGTGCAGTGTTGAATAATACTGTAACCCGGAGTCCATGCCATACCTCAAACCAAGCTCAGGAAGATTAAAAGTTAAATATGTTAAACCAAAGCAAGCAAACAATCAAAGAAGGAAAACTTAATTAAAGATTTACTAAACTTGGGGGGGAGGGGGAGAAATGAAAATTTGTAACTCTCCTTTTTCCCCCTGGGGGATTAAACTACTAGCCTGGGTATATGCCCTGACCAGGAATTGAACCTGCAACTTTATAAATACCCAGTCAGGGCATTTATAACTCTTGAAGAAATTGCCTAATAAAAGAGGTACACAGGCATTATTTAATAAAAAATGAAAAATACCTGTATGTTTTAAAATAATAATATATGGCAAGCAAATTAGAGAAATAATTTTAGCAAATAGCTTATACATAGGCAAAGGGTAATGTCTTGATTAAATAAAGAATCTATACCAAATACATACATACACACATATAAACAAACTATTTGGATTTAGAAAACACTTGGGGAAAATACAATTAGGAGACAGGGTCAACGTTCCTAGGTAGTACATAAATACAAAGGAAAACAAAAATGCGTACTATTTACTAATTACATTTATAAATTTTGCTTGTTTTAACAATATTTTCTGATAATACCCTCAGCTCCCGAGGTACAGGAAATAAAGCCTTCTTGTTCACTGGTGGAGCCTTAAACTGCTGGCCGGCCCATGGGGGAGGCAGCTGGATAACATGAATTGGGGCGGTCGCATTTGTCAAGGCACTCACTCCCTTTCTCTAAACTACACTAAAAAATGCATATATACTCCTAGATATACAACAGCCTACATATATTCATCACGGTGTTCTTTACAAAGGTGAAAAATGCGTAACAACCTAAGTGTTCAACAACAGGGTATTAAGTAAATTTTAATACAATCATTGGGTCTGATGTCATGAGACCTAAAAACGAAGATGATCGTGACCATATATGGAAAAGTGTATTCCACGTGATTTCTGTACATTTAACTCTGCATGGGAACAGCCTGGAAAGAAACCCACAGAGGCACTAACAGTGGTTGTCTTTCCCCTACTTGGAGAGATAGGAGTTATGTGAGGTGGTGCAGAATGTGAGATCTGAGTCCAGGCTGCCTGGGTTTGAATCCCAGCTCTGCCACCTGAGTGACTATTTGACTTTGATATTGAGTAGCTGTTGGAACTGGGAAAGTTTTAAGTTCACTGTGATGAGATTCCTCCACTACTAAGTTGGTGATTAAACAATACCTACCTCCAGGGTTTTTTAAGAGGATTAAATTTTCTAACACAAGCAAAGTACTGCCAACAGTGCCTGGCATATGCAAAGAGCTTAGTGAAACATTAGTTATCTGCTATTTAAGTGGTAGAACCAATGTGGGCAGACTTTTCCCAACACTTTCCTACATTTTTCCAAATCAACTTTTCTCTCTTGAATGTAGTACTGTTACATTAGGGGGAAGAAAGCGCATTTTCCTCAAGGCCCTGAGAACTGGGTCAGCTAGATTTTCTAGTCACATAGATTCAGACTCTTAATTGGAGTATCACAGTACGTAATCAAAACATAGATCCTTCATGGTTGCCGTGGCCCAAGGGTGGACATTGAAGTTGCAGGGACAATTGAAATGAACTTGTGTCCCATTTCATAAGAGAAGAAGCGCATTTCATAAGAAGTTAGGGTTGTTCACTTTCCTTAAAGAACTGCTTGCATTCTTTGGAAAAGCTTGTGTCTACCCAATATTCCCTCCCCATCCCCTAACCACTAGCTTCTAGACAACTCAGTACTTCTCTATAACACACATTTTAGTAATAACTGGGCAAAAAAGTTGAGTATATTTACAACAATGAAATAATTAAACCTTCTAGGGCAAGGAAAGTAAATTAGGGAAAGGGGAGAAGGAGTAAATTTATTCAATACCTTTGTTAATTTCCAAACATTTCAAAAAGTAGCATGCATAATTTGATTTACATATAAAGTTCTGTTATTTTTTAAATAAATTAATGTTTTAAAAATACATTTTAAAGTTCTAGGAGCAGAAGAGTAATTAAGGAGAAAATTGCTTTCTCTTTCCCCTAAACTCCCCTAAGTTTTTAGAGAAAATTTTTGGGAAAAAGTCTCCACTCACTTTGCCGTCTTCTCTTGCCAGCAATCAACAAGTCTGTACAATACAGTTGCCAGGACGATATCAAGACCATGTAGACAGAAAGTGCGGCATGCAGAGAAGGAAATTGTTGAAGATGAATTAGCAATGTGAACAAGAAGAGATTTTTCCTTTAATTGTGAAAAATAAAATGATACTACCCTTTATAAGTGGTTATGCTAGCCATTCTAACACCTGTTGGTATGAAGGAACTTTGTTATAATAAGGCTTTTATTGTTTTATATTACCTTGTTCTGGGATACATCATTCTATGTAGTTATGCCCCAATATTTGTAACTTTGTATTGACCCATGTCAAAATTGACTCCATGGCATTTGAGTTACACAAAGACATTTTTCATTTGCTAAAACCAGGAAAAGTGGGATTTTTTTTTCCTATAAGTCCTACTTGAAGCCCTGGACTCAGCCAGACCCTTCCAGACTGACTGAAAAGAAAGGCATACCCCTTCCCCTCCAAACAGCACAAATATCTGTTGCCTATGTAAATTTACTCTTGTTAGACAGGCATGATCACTGGGCAAACATTGTACTCATTTTTCTAGGACTGTTACTTCATTTTCAAAACAGATTCCACTTTTCTTCTTCCCCCCCTCCTTAGGTACGATCCTTGGATTTGCACTTCGACCATACAAAATGAGCTACCGGGAGGTCAAGTACTTCTCCTTCCCTGGGGAGCTTCTGATGCGGATGCTGCAGATGCTGGTGCTGCCTCTCATCGTCTCCAGTCTTGTCACAGGTACCAGGAGGTTCTGTCAAAAGTGTGCGCAGAGATTGCCTAGAAAAACAAGTGCTCTAGGTTTCTGCCGGATGCATGCTCTGATCTAGAAAAAAAAAATTCCCTTCAAAATGATGGAAAGGCGGCTTTAGTAATGCATGAATGATAATAACTTGTATTTTACCAATCACAAGAGGAAACAGTTAAACCAGTATGTAATCTGTTCTGCCTCCCTACGAAAGAGGCTCCCTGCTAAACACTACACCACCAGCCTTCTCTGACCACAGCGATCTAGTTGACAACGGCGTACAACAGGTCTGTTTTCTCACCCTCTTATCCCACCCAGATAACATCTGGTTGGACAGCCTATTAGCTATTGATGCAAGAATGCTTGTTCTCAGAGCCACCAGGACTTGAGCGGGAGCCTTCTTGGAAGCCTCATCAAGAGGTAATGCTCACGACACACCCACCAACTCTGCTGCCACCAACACTGCCTCTTCCTGGTGAACCCGCATGATTTCATTTCCTTCTCTGGTTGTCCCCCACCCCCGTCACCTTTCACGCTTGTGGGAGAAGGGGGAGGGGGATGGGAGATTTTTTTCCCAGCCTGATATTTTGTCAGTTGATGCTTGGATTTTCAACGAGTGCATACTTGGCAGGATAGGATTCTCTTTTCTATGACAGCAAGATAACAATATACGCCTGCATGGGAAATGACTAGTCATTTTGTATACATGATTGGTGAACATAAACGGGGCCAAGAAGTCGCAGGAGAATGTCACTGTACGTTCTTTTCTGCCCACTCTTCCCTTTCCCCGCAGCTCGTCTCTGACTTAGAGGAGAAATGCTCGTAGACACGGCCCAGCAGCATGGTCTCTGGGTCTGTAGCCAGAGCCCAGAACTCAGGTATCACTGCCCCCGTTCTCTTCTCCACCCTCGGCTCACTGACCCCCGCTTCGGCAAGTCACTCCACCTCTGTGAGCAGGCTCCACCCATCTTTTCCCCTCGCAGGGCATTCTCAAGGATATGTGTACTCTCCTTTCAAGATTTGTGTATAGTAAGAACTTCATAGCACCACTCAAAAGTCATGGAGCAAAACCCTAAGTATACATCATGCCTCGGGGGACTGGCCATTACTTGGACAGAAACTATGTCAGATTTTTCCTCAGTGCCTGGCAGATCGCTGCTGGCTCCCACTTGCCCAGGTCTTTAAACAAGTGATTGCATGTACAGGAAGCTCCCACTGGGGGAAGAACTGCCTATGAAACCACCATGCGGACAGGAGGATGGAGGGCGCTGGCGGTTTGAAACTGGCCTGGCCTGTTGCTGACCAGGGTGATCTTTGCAGCCTCAGTTCTTATGACAGAGGCTTGATTAATGCTGACATGAGGGCACAACCTCATTTTATTATCCACATGCTGCCATTTTTCCGGGAAACAAGCTCTTTGCAGGGAGCAATTAGAGGACGGAACTCACATCACCGTTTTTTGTGGAGTAGGAAGTCCCTCTTCACCATCCCACTGGCTGGCACCTGAATTGAGTCCCTGCAGTTCTCCTGGATGCAAACTGAGGGGTCCTAGATTCCTTTATCCTATATCTTACAGGGTGGGGTCAGCATTTAGAGGTTTCCGTTTTCTGGTAATTGTGCTTAAAAACCCATGTTACCCTTTATAAAGGGAAAGCCCTCATTAGGTACCATTTGAGAAAATACTAACATTTCCCCTTAGTAGCAATCTTAGTTGATGGTTACCTTGAAGTGGGATTTCCTGGTATTTTCTAATACTTAATACATCAAGTTTATTGAAGGAATAAGAGAGCTCGCTGAGTAATTTTGCAGGAAAAATTACTGTGATGCAATTCCTTTTGCATGGTTAAAAGAAAATTTGTGGGCAAACCTCAGAGAAGTCATCAACATTTATAATATTGTTGTTAAAGAGAAAGGAATTATGAGCTGCAAAGAACCACAATGAAACGACCTTTTAAAATGTAACCTAATCCCAAATTGGAAATGCTGTCACTTGGGACCATTAAGAGAGTGTCAGCTCTTTTCCATGGCCATGTTAAGACAAGGAGCATAATTATTTAGTTTGCCAAAGATCTTTTTAAGGTATTGGTCTCAGGGGAGTAATTTCCAAGCTACAGAGCAATTTAGATACTCGTGATTAGTGGGGATGCACGATTGATTCAATAAGAATTTCCTTGAAAGTTTTAAGTACAATGATTCTAAACCAAAATGGATGTGACCCAGTGAGTATGAGAAGAGGGGAATGTCTGCAAAGTACACACCCCTGGAGGATCCCTGTGTGTGTTGTGAGATGTCACTAGCAAATGTGTTGCCCAGGGAGGGTCATAGTCAGGGTCCACTACTTTAGAATGGAAAGCAAATTCAGATGCCTCTGGTGGCCAAGCAGGTGACCTCTATATATATGAAACTATCATTTCAGGCCACTGTTTGTTTTCCTCCTTTGCTAGAGTCATAGATACAGGAAATATTTCTCTTCATCAGAAGTGACATGGACAAGTGTGATGACAAGTAGAAGGTGACCCAGCTTGCAGAACAGGGTAGACAAAGGGAGGCAAGGAGACTCTCGTGACCTGAAAATCATCAGCTCCAGCCAAATATTTCCGTGTGTCAACAAGGGCCATGTCTTCTGATTTTTCAAGAGAATCCAAAACCCAGAACTTTTTAAGAACCTCTAGATGTTCCTGTGCTGATACAGTGTACAGAACACAACACTGCAGGCCGAATAGAGCACGTCTGCAGACCTGGTGCCGCCCTCGGGCTACCAGTATCAGGACTCAGGCGGAGTGTCGGGGCTGAGAAACATACCTAGAAACTTGTGCCTCCATCGGCCCACGTGGGGATTTGTGCGTCAGCTTTTCCGCTGTTGACAGGTGCATGTCAAAGCTGAACTCGATATGGAACAGCTACTAGACACCACGTTTAATGCTCTCAAAACAAATAGCCATGGGAAAACCTCTCCCCTCCATCCTCTGGGTTTTGCCACACTCTGTCATAGCTGAGCTGGTCCCTTTGGCACCCAGACAGGAACACCAGAATAAGAACTCAGAGGTCACGTTTTCACAGTGTGTATTTCCCGGTGGGACTGTGCTTGACAGGCGTGGTGCTCTGAAGCTCCAAAGCCCCGGGGTCTGCGCGTTGAAATGCATGAAACCCTTATCGCATTTCTTGGATTAGGTGTTGGGTTTTAGAAGATTCTATACATTTAATTGCACTAAAGCTGCATTTAAACTCCGAGAAACCTGAGTTAGGTGTTTGTGCTTGACGCATCGTGCTCGAGTTGTGGATCTAAAGCCCCTGCAAGCAGTGTTCTCTTTTTCCTGAATTGGAAAGTCTAATCCTTCCGAACCGTTGGTGTATTAGCATTCCAGAAGCTGCCAGAGAGACCTGGGAGAAAGCCTAATGGCTAGATTTGTAACTTTTTTTGTTAAACAAGAAGAGTATGTCTGTGCCAATCCACCACAGTAAAATAGGAGTTTGGCACTGATTTCTATTGATTTGGTCAGCCAAACGAGATATTTCATGCCAGAAATATGAGTTGGCTTGGCTGGCTTCATCTGATTAAATTCGCTAGATAGTAATTAAACAGGTTGTGCTGTGCAGATGTAATTATCTCCTCCTCTTGACTCCCGAATCTTCTCAGAAAACTAGTGCTTTCTTCTTTTCTCATTCTACGTGAATATTCCTCCCAGTCACTCACCAAAAAGGAAATCTTTTGTGTCTCCAGTTTTCTAGAAAGGGGGGTCTTCACTTCTGACAAGCAGTCACTGTGCAGTTGGGCAACTTGTAAGTAAGAGGTTGGTGGGGGGCGTCAACAGCAGCTGTAAAAGGAGCAGTGATGTGCTGGGTTAGGGGCACTGGAGGTGAGCTCACAGAATGCATGGAGTTTATCTTCTAGCGCTCACGGGTTCCTGCCAGACACCGAGCTAGGTGCCGAGGATACGTGAATACAGAGGTATCGTCCCCAAGAAGATGTATGTTTGGATGTTGGGTGGGGAGGGGGAAGCCTCCCTGTACCGCTTAAATCATACAATAGATGTAAATTCCAATTTCGGCTCTTAGGGTGGGAGTCAGGGGGGTGTTCTGTACACCCAGCAAGAAAGAGAGTGTTTGATTGACTTTAAGAACATGAGCCTCAATCTGATTTTTTTAGTTACGGCATCTCCATCGTTTACTGGAAATGTTGTTTACGTCAATATACGCTTCTTCTAATGCCTCAGGTCATTATGGGAAATGGATGCCTCCTGTTCCTTGTCCTGTGACTGAGATAATAAATCTAGGTGATATTATTGCCTGAGACCTGAGAGGAATTGTAGCTGTTGATGAGGTGCTGAATACCCATGAGCACCAAAGCAAGGCTTAGTTTTACCTGTAATCCCAAGGATTGAAAGAGAATTGAGAAGGATGGCTTTCACTAAGTGATTTAAGATTAAGGAGGGGTTTCTGCACCACCAGAATAAATAAATACCGTTGTATTTACTCCATTTTGGGGAACACCGATCTAGCGCAATCATCCTTTCTAGTCATTGTTCAGCTTCTGCCTAAACATTTCCAAGGATAAGAGATCTTTGGAACCCGATTGTCCTTGGAAAACGCTAACAGTTCTGTTGTGCATCCAGAATGAAACAAATTTTTTAAAATCAAACAGAAGAAAACACCTGCCTACCTATAATCCCTCCTCCAGGGACAGACAACCTCCAGGATGTGTCACATGTTCCTTAGGCAGCTTCCTTCCAAATCTGTAATGGGAGACATAGCTAGACTTGAAGCCAACGGGCTGCAGTCCCCAGCAAAGGGCTCTCTTACCTGAAAAGATAAAAGTAGAGGCAATAAACGTACCTCAAAGTAGGGCCCTTGGCTTCAGAAAAAAATGACGGTTGCAATAGAGTGTAATTTTTGTCATTTCATTTAACACAAGAGGGCAACAAATGAGTTTGACAATTCTTAATTTGTGGACATGTGAAGGGTTTGCTAAGGACTTGCCAAGATTTAAGAAAAATTTAATATATTAAACTATTCCCTGCCATGGCTCCAGTGTATAGCAGAGGCCTGTTTGAAATACTCCAGGTACTTATGTACAAGAAAAGGGACCGTTGACTACTGATTTATCCCCTCTTCCCCACACATGTATTTTATTGGAGGGGAAAAAAAAGCAAAATGAAAAGTATCTCCGTGGGTGGGGAGGGGGCTCTTTGAGCCTCCCATTCATTCTCTGTAAAATGAAGGTGGACATAGTCCCTGTGTCCCGCGGTGCTTGTAAGGATTCACACCTGGCACACGGTACCTGCTCAGTTAGTGCTGCTGTTGGCAATGAGAGCCGCTGCAGCGAGGGCTGTCCTGGTGGTCCGCATCGTATAAATGAAAATTCTAGGGCAAGTAGAGAGAGCTCAGTTCAGGGACCTGTTACTAAGCCTCCTGGTCCCACACATCTCATTCGTCTGTGGTCCTTGCAGTGATCACGTTCCTATTAAAGAAACCAGAAGTTCATCGAGTAACAGCGTGGGAGCCAAGAGAACCCTTTCCTTGCCACTGGAGGGGACTGGTTTCTGCCCTGCAGCAAGGGATGTAATTGCCTTATCACTGCTGCATAATTCTAAATATTATCTTTGGTTATACAACTCCCTGGGCTTCCCTGAGAAACTCCAGCCCCAGTGTGTGGCACCTGGAACCAATGAGGCAGCAAATTCCACGCACTGCTTCCCCGCTGGGAGCAGAGCCCTTCCAGCTCACTAAAACTTCAGACAAACTGAGTGTCTGTGTCAGTACGCAAACACTGGTCCTGGCAGCCTGGAAACAAGCCAGAGCGAAGCTCCAGCCCGGCTCACTTGAAGCCAGCTGGCTGGTCCTTCTTTATTTTCTCTCTAGGGCTATTCAGAAACCTGGGAGGGGAGGCCAAGTAACATCCACCCAGAGAGGGCGGTTGTAGCATCAAATGGGAAGGCGGTCTGAGGGTTAAAGAGATCACCTGGCTTTTTTCATGTGATATGAGAAAGGAAATCTGGGTAATTAAATGCTTTTTTAAATTTTTCTTTCTTTTTTTTTTTTAAGTGGATTTGGGCTTTGGTAAGGTGTAGACAACGTCATTCAATTCTAGCCGTCCCAGAAAATGTCTGCCTTTCCACTGCAGATAGTCTCCTTCAGTGAGCATTGCTGGGGTTTTTATGGACCAGCCACTTTTCCAGGACCTGAGGGCACCAAAAGGAAGAAGTCAAGGTCCCTGACCTCGGGGAGTTCAAAGTCTGGTTGGGACACAGACTTGTGACTGAAACAGCACAGGGTAAGGATGACCAGGGCCGGATGGGCCCCGGTGGGGGACAAAGCAGGAAACAGGCACTGCCACCGTCCCTCTCCCTGACTCCGGTTTTCCACCTCCCGAGTGAGGGAGCAGCTCTATTAGCCAAGAAGGAGGTTGTTTGGTTTTGGGTTTTGTTTTTCGGTCCTGCCTTGTTTTTCTCACACCTACCTCTTTCACCATTAAATGCAGTAAGAGCCTGGGTGGGACACCGTGAGGTTCCCAGCAAAAGTCGGGCAATGTGACCTCCCAGACGGGAAGTCAGAGAGAAGCGGCGCCTAGCAGGGTTTCAGCCCTGGAAAGTTTCCCTGTGGGACGGCAGCCACTCAGCTTTCGGGGGCGAGCCGGGCAGCACGAGGCTGCATGAGCTGGAAGGCAGGGGGCAGTAAATGTAACCTGGCACCGGGCACCGGGCACCCGCAGTGGGAATCCCCTCTCAGCACGCCCTCCAGGTGGCCGTCCGCTGCCACCTGCGCATTCCATCCTTGGCTAGTCTGCGCCCTCTAAGGCCCACCAGTGGTCCTAACTGCCCGCACGGAGCAACAGAGAATGATGGCTTTCCAGGGGCTTCAGAACACACCTGAGCACAGCCCAGGT